>PITA01003962.1:0-130511 GCA_004023965.1 Spilogale gracilis
GGGATCATGACCTGAGCCGAAGGCAGTGGCTTAACCAACTGAGCCACCCAGGCGTCCCGACTTGTTTTCCCTTAATGTGACTTCGGAGTATAGACCCTTTTATGGCTCTGGAAGGGGAAAAAGCAGGTAGCCAGTGATAATCAAGAGAAGAACTCAGCTCTCAGGCTCTCGGAAGGTTTGGAAGATGACAGGGTTTGTCCACATGCAGGGATTTTCATGCCCAACTTTATCTAACAGCTTCATATGCATTGTTTTTTTTTTCTTTGTGCATCTGGGCACAATTTTCATAAAGTGCTTCAAGACAGTGCTCCCAGGAGGGGCGCCTGGGTGGCTCAGTTGGTTGGGCGACTGCCTTTGGCTCAGGTCATGATCCCGGAGACCCGGGATCGAGCCCCGCATCGGGCTCCCTGCTCGGTGGGAAGCCTGCTTCTCCCTCTCTCGCTCCTCTGCTTGTGTTCCCTCTCTGGCTGTGTTTCTCTCTGTCAAATAAATAAATACAATCTTTGAGAAAAAAAAATGCTCCCAGGAATTGTTTTAGCTACCCATGAACTATAGCCATTTCTTCTGTGGGTTGTATCAGCCATGGCTGATCAGGTGTAAGATTCTTGAAAGTGTAGGAATGATGTCTTTAGCTAAACCCACAAGAGAAGTCAGTGGTTTGTTTTAGTCTTAAAAAAGGCATCCTTGGGCGCCTGGGTGGCTCAGTGTGTTAAAGCCTCTTCCTTCGGCTCAGGTCATGATCTCAGGGACCTGGGATGGAGTCCCACATCAGCTCTCTGCTCAGCAGGGAGCCTGCCTCCTCCTCTCTCTCTGCCTGCCTCTCTGCCTGCTTGTGATCTCTCTGTCAAATAAATAAATAAAATCTTTAAAAAAGGCATCCTTTCTTTAAGCTCACGGTCAACCCTATTTTCCTCATAAGATTTCTTTTTTTTTTTTTATAAATGAGGTATAGTTGGCATATAGTATTACATTAGTTTCAGGTATACAACATAATAATATGATATTTATATTGTGAAATGATCACCATAATAAGTCTAGTTAGTATCTGTCACCATATATAGTCACAGAATTTTTTTCCTGTTATGCGGTCTTTTAAGATCTATTCTCATAACAACTTTCAAATATGCAACACAGTGTTAATAATAGCTGCTTTGCTACACATTGCATCCCCATGACTTATTGCTTTTATAATGGCAAGTTTGTATCTTTCTTTACCTGTTCGCATTCCCAGCCTTTGCCAACCACCAGTCTGTTCTCTGTATCTTTGACCTTTTTTTTTTTTTTTAGATTTCACATGTAAGTGAGATCATATGGTATTTCTCTTTTTCTGTCTGACTTGTTTTACTTTGCTGAGCATAATACCCTCACTACCATCCATGGTAGATGGCAGGATTTCATTCTTACATATGGCTGAATAATACTCCATTCCTCTATCAATATCAATTATCCTTTCCTCAATCAATGGACACTTAGGTTGTTTCCATATCCTGCATATTGTAAATAATGCTGTCATGGACACGAGGGTATGTATATCTTTTTGAGTTAGTGCTTTTGGTTTCTTTGCATAAATGCCCCAAAGTGGAATTGCTGCATCATATGGTAATACTATTTTTAACTTTTTGGAGGAATCTCCATAGTGTTTTCCAGAGTGGCCGCACCAGTTTACGTTCTCACCAACAGTGTACGTGGGCTCCCTTTTCTCCAGGCCTTCGCCATGTAATCTCCTATCTTTTTGATAATAACCATTCTAACAGGTGTAAGGTAATAGCTCATTGTAGTTTTTTTAAAAGAAATATTTTATTTATTTGTTTGGCAGAGAGGGAGAGAGAGCACAAACAGGGGGAGTGGCAGGCAGAGGGAGAGGGAGAAGCAGACTTCCTGCTGAGGAAGGAGCCTGATGCGGGGCTCAATACCAGGACCTTGGGATCATGACCTGAGCACAAGGCTGATGCTTAACAACTGAGCCACCCAGACGCTCCTCATTGTAGTTTTGATTTGCATTTCCCTGATGATGAATGATGTTGAGCAACTTTTTATGTACTTGTTGGCCATCTGGATGTCCTCTTTGGAGACATGTCCATTCAGATCTTTGGCCCATTTTTAAAAATCAGATTGTTTGCTTTTGCTTCTCCTTTGTTATTGAGTTATGTAAGTTCTTTATATGGTTTGGTTATTATCCCCTTATCAGATATATGATTTGCACATATTTTCTCTCAGTCAGCAGGTTGCTTTTTCATTTTGTTGATGGTTTCCTTTGTTGTACAAAGTTTTTTTCAGTTTGATGTAGTTCCACTTGTCTATTTTTGCTCTTGTTGCCTTTGTTTTTAGTGTCAAATCCAATACATCATGGCCAAAACTGATGTCAAGGAGCTTACTGCCTGTGTTTTCTTCTAGGAGTTTTATGGTTTTGGGTCTTACATCAAGTCTTTCATCCATCTGTAAGATTTCTTTCTTAACTTCAGTGTTTTACTGAATAAAACAGTATTTTTGCTCAATTAAAAAAAATACTCTTATCCGCAATTGTAAGTGGACTATATATTCATTGTAGAAATGTACAGCAAGGCATTAGGAAAGAAAAAAATGAAACCTCATACCCACCGAGATGGCTAGTATTAAAAACAAAACAAAACAAAACAAAAAACCAACCCACAAAATAACAAGTGTTGGTTAAGCTGTGAGGATCTGGAATCCTTGTGCACTGTTAATGGGAATATAAAATGATGCAGTCACTGTGGAAAAAAGTATGGTGGTTCCTCGAAAAAAATTAAAAATTGGATTACCATATGATTCAGCAATTCCACTTCTGGGTACAAATCCAAAAGGAGATATTTGCACACCCATGTTCATAGTAGCATTGTTCATAAAAGCCAAAAGGTGGAAGCCACCCCAATGTTCACTGACAGATGAATGAAAAAACAAAATGTACGTACAGCGGTGGTACTATTCAGCCTTATAAAGAAAGAAAATTCTAAAACATGCTACAACAGGGATGAACCTTAATGATGTTATGCTAAGTGAAATGGGCCAGGCACTAAAGGACAAAAACTGTTTGATTCTACTTATATGAAGTACCTAGAATAGTCAAATTCATAAAGATAGAAGTAGAATGGTGATTACCTAGGGGCTACAGGGAGGAGTGGGGGAAAGGGGGAGTTGTTTAATGGGCACAAAGTTTTAGTTTTTCAAGATGGAAACATTTTGCACACAGAATATACAGAAATATTCTGTATATTAATGTGAATATACTCAATACTCTTGAACTGCACACTTGGATGTATAATTAGGATGGTAAGTTCTATGCTATGCCTATTTTACCAGAATTAAAAAGAAAGGGAAAAAATTTCTCCAAATCCTGCCTCCTGGAGATGACCCCCTATTGTCTTTGGGCACATTTTCTTCCCAGACACATTCTTCTCTGTGGTGCTTCTCTCATGTTTGTCCTTGGGGCACCTAGCAGTTTTCCTCGAAGGGCTGGTAGATGCAGTCCCTTGAGAAGTACCCAGCTGACCTCGTTTGATTTAGGTGGTATCCACACTGAGAGCAGACGAACAGCTCTGCTTCTGCCCGTGGAGCCTGGTTTAATGGTTTCTATTCTTAGAATGAAGTTAAGGGCTGCTGGAGTTTTGATTTTTGACATATGAGTGGCTCTGGTGTCTTAGGCAAGTCATTGTCACAGGGCTTCGGTTTTCTTATACGTAACATGTTCTCTGATTCAGTGATTTCAGTATATAGCTGTTTCTTTAATCAGAGTCTAAAGTTACCAATTGTACGTGATGAAGAACCCAACGGCAAATATTCAAGGGCAATAGGAAGCTCTGGTTCTCTGATAAATCATAAGAGTGAAATCTGACTGATGTGTCCCTGAAATGTCAGTTCTGGCTTTGATGAGGTGGCATATTTAAGAATTATGATCTAAGGACGTAGACCCTTTTGGAAATACCCTCAAACTTGTCATTAAGAGAAAAGTCTCAAAAGTAGGTTTTTATGAGTCTGCTATTACTTCTAAGGAAGTAGCCACATCACTGTTGAGGTTTTAGTTATAATTTTTGGTGTGGAGGCAAACTTGAAGACAGCTTAGATTATGGGCTGTAAGTGGTGCTCTGTGATAGGCAGGCTTTGTGGAGGCTGGACATAAAACGAAACCTCTTATTAAAGGGAAGGTCGTGCAAATGAACCTACTTTGATGCTTTCCTTGGCTTGCCCCAGATGGCAACCCTGGAGTTGCCTTGGAATGCTCCGGCCTCCAGAAGCCAGGATGGGATGATCAGAGCTTCGTGGTAAAGGAGCAAGTATCTGAAGGGATGACACCCCCCCCCCCACACACACACACTCAATAACTTATGAAATAAAATCCCCCCACCCCCAAACAGCAAGCAGCGAGTACATCACAACAGACTGAATAGTCTTGGGTTACATAACATCAATAAGATCATGCCACTGGGGGCCACGATTTATCTTTTAACTTGTGGACCCATTACACCAGCCCTTCACAGATCCGCAGGGTTCTAGGTAGCTTTTGGGTATTACTGAGTGAATTGGCAATTAAAAAAAAAGATTTTATTTATTTATTTGACAGAGAGAAACACAGCTGGAGAGGGAACACAAGCAGGGGGCATGAGAGAGGGAGAAGCAGGCTTCCTGCTGAGCAGGGAGCCCCATGCGGGGCTCGACTCTACGACCATGACCCTAGGACCATGACCAGAGCCGAAGGCAGACACTTAAGGACTGAGCCGCCCAGGCGCCCCTGAACTGGCGATTTGTGTAGGACTTGAAGCTTGGACAAAAGTACTCCTTTAGATTTTTCCATAGTGTTGTTAACGGAAATCTTCCTATTAGGGGATGCAGACATCCTGCATTTCTCACAAAAATAAACTAAAAATTGAGACGATAGTTATTGTATGTGTTGTACTGAATGGTTGATTTATAGTCATGAACCAGATATGACGGAGGGTTTCTAGGACTCTGGGCACCTTTTTATTTTCTGCTGACAGACATTGCAAGTGCTGTATGTTTAATTGGTCCCTTCTTTAAGGCAGGAGCTGAAATGTTATCATGCAAATCTCTCCTGAGTTGCATGGAAACTAATAAAATCACAAAGGTTTCTATTTGTACTCTATGAACACAGACTGTAATGAAGCTGAAACAGCGATCTCCAGGGGATGATGCTATTTAAATGCGAGGCAGGGCTTTCAAAGGATTCTAATGGTGAAAAGAGAAACCAGTAAGTGAGCGGTTCCCTTGCTTTCCTCCCTACCTTTGGGGTACCTCTTCACCTACGCTTCTCTGTACCATGCTTCCTGACCTCAGGAAGAATTAATTTAAAACAAAGACCTCTAATCTCTAATACATCCTGTCTGTCACCTGATGTAGCAGACGGCCCTCCGCTCTCTTGGCCATATGCTCCTCCTCCGCAGACATGGCGTGGATCCCTACACTTACTGGTGTTTTGTTTTAGTAAGTCTGTGTGAACTGGGATAACGGACTTCTTAGAGAAAAAATTAATAGCAAACTTTTTTTTTTGAGTAGTTACTATGCATCAAGCTCTATTTAAGCTCCTTATGTTTATTATGTTATCTAACCTTCAAAACAGTCCTGCAGAGTAACCGTGTTATAATCCCCATTTTATAGATCAGAACACTGAGGCACATAGAATATATCTATGTATATTTTTGGATAACAGACTTTGGGTGTTTACTATGTGCCTGGTGATTTCTAAGCTCTTTGTATGTATTATCTTCTTTAATCCTCACAGCAACCCAAAGAAATAGGCGGCACTACCATCACCTTACAGGTTAGGAAACTGAGGCATGGAGACATTGAGTAACTTGCCCAGGGTCACACACATGAGGGGCAGAGACAGGTTTGAGTCCAGGCAGGTGGGCACTGGAGCCTGTGTGTCTCCCCTTGCCCTGTAAACCTATAAGCTCATCCATGCCACAGAGTGAGAGGAGAACATGAGAGCATAGATAGGACTGAAAAGAAGAGCTGGTGTGTGGAGACTCCTGCATCATCCCTAAATGAGGTCTGAGATCCCTTAGACAAATTCAGAGACTTCTATACTATGAGGATAGAAATGAACCTTAAAGTTTATCTAGTTCTTTTTTTTTTTTTTTTAAGATTTTATTTATTTGACAGAGAGAAACACAGCCAGAGAGGGGACAAGGGGAGTGAGAGAGGGAGAAGCAGGCTTCCCGCCGAGCAGGGAGCCCGATGTGGGACTCGATCCCGGGTCTCCGAGATCATGACCTGAGCTGAAGGCAGTCGCTTAACCAACTGAGCCACCCAGGCGCCCCTATCTAGTTCTTTTAATCTAAGTCTTGCTTTTCCTTGCTGGAACATGGGATCATCCACCTTTCTTTACCTGATCAGCAGGTATCCTGTGTGCAGTTGTACAGGTTGCTCACTGCACAACTCTAGGGCTGCTATGAGATTTATATCAGACAATAATCCCTCTTTTGAGGGGTATTTGGAGACATAGAATAAATATGGGGCATTTTTCTGAGTATCAGTCTTTGAACTTTTGAACACAACCAACTTTTTGATATTAATACATGCATAGGAGATATTAGGAGTAGGGTTTAAAATTCAAGCATATTTTTAAAGACTTGAGGTGTGTATGATATGTGTGTATTTGCGTATGCCGCTGCAGGAGAGCATGAAGAGTGGAAAATTTGATATCCATAAGCAAATCCTTATCATTAAACTGTGAATGTAAGCATCCTGATGTGGCACGATGCATTATTATTCCCACATGCTATTTGCTCATATCTGAAACTCTGAAAATGTGTTATTAAAAGAATAGGAATTCTATGAAAAGCATATAACTATATCTGAATTCCCCAGTCTCTTATAAATAAAGCACATTTCAGATGTCGGTGGGACAGAGAATTTAATCTGTGCACTCAGAAGAAGGTAGTGCTAACTCATTCAGTGGTTATGAATCTTCCCTTGCCTTAGAAAGATCGATTCCTTGCCACTCTCCACCTCCACAGTCTGGAAATACATTATTGTATCACAATATGGATTTCCTTCTAGACCGTTGGGTATTGTGGCCTTGTGTCTGCCGGAGCCCATGCATGGAATATTTGGAAGCAGGAGACGAAGTGGTCAGTCTGTGAGGCTTTATTAGCATGGCTGTCTTTCTCCCAGGGATATGGAATTGTGTAAGGCATTGTTTCCTCCTGGGCACTGCCGATGGCTGCACCGCCTGCTCCCGGGGGCACCATTCATATCATAGTCATGACTGATGTCTCTGGAGTTATGCAGTGCACTCCTCACACGTCCACACAGGTGGCTTTTCTAAGGGTCAAGCTGGGTTGTATACACTTATGTAAGAAATTAGAAACCGTGCAAGGCCCTTAATTCTCAATGGCCAAACAAGTAAGAGAAACATCAAGAACGTGAGGTCCGGAAAAGGTGGGGAACACTGAGAATTGTGTTCTCACAGAGAACACAGAGAGGGAGAGGGTGGTCAGACAAAGACCACTGGGGATGTGAGGGTGTGAAAGCAGACCCGGCCGTGGCCCAGCTCTGGGACAGGCTGTTTCCATGACTTCTGATGACTGTGCCACCCCTGACATGATGGAAGAGGGCTCTCAGGTGCCCACACTTGTTTTCAGCCTGAAGAAGGGTGAATGTTTGGGACCAGTCTGTGTGTGCCCCTAGGGCCCATGCACAAGGAATAACAGGATCCAGAGGATTTGGAAAAGGCCTCTCTATTGCCAGCTGCACTGTTTTTAGCTGCCTCCCACGGCTGCTGCTGTCCCCAGGTGTTCGTCAGCAGAGCACCCTGCACCTCTATGGAAAATGGCAGCTGGAGCCCAGGCATGCCCGGTAGGCGACAGCAGTCTCACTACCGGGCCTGATGGCCAGACCGGATCTCTGGGGCTGGCAGGCTGCTGCGAGGGTGGTTGCATAACTGGCCTTTCTGCTGGTCATGGTGCCTGCTGGTTCTGGGTGAGGAGGTCGAGCCAGAGTAAACAGGTCTGCACTCATGGCCCCTCCCCAAGCCCTGGTGCACTGGACAGGCTCCTGGGCCTGCAGACGAGCTGGCAGAGTCAGGAGCTGCTTTGGCTCTGTTGCTCCCTGACCACTGCTGCAGAGTGCCCAGGGCAGAGTGACATGCCTGCACTGGGAAGTGTGCAGATGGCCTGGCCTGGCCTGTGGGTGGTCCAGGTGTGGTAGAAGGCCAGGTGGGACCTGGATGGTTCACTCCTTCCCTTTTAACTCTCCACTTTGCCTCCCCCGTTCTTTGAGGCTTGGCTCCCTTGCTGGGAGTGTCACCTTCCTGGGAAGGCCTTGCTCTGTCTTCTGACATTCCCCACAGTGTGTCCTGCCCATCCTAGGTGAGCATCATGCCTCTGCTGCCCCCTGTGGACAGGGCTGGTAGTTCTCCTTTTCTGACCTGTGCCGCCTCCAGGTGGTCCTGGAGAGTAGGCCGTGGGGGTCCAGAAATCAGTCAATGCTGGTGGGATCGCTAGTCCTCAGAGAAGGCCCTTGACAACCCAAGCCTCCTAGTATACATGATCTTGGGTATTCCCCTGCTTTGAATCTAGCCTTGTCACCAGTTGAATGAGGTAGGAATGACTCTGGGACTTCTGAGACTCGGTCAGAAGAACCCTTGTGGCTTCCCTCTTGGTCTCCTGGAACACTGGCTTGCTAGAAGCCAGCCATCATGTATAAGATATCTGTTTGCCCTGAGCCCACCATCGTGTGAGAAGTCTAGGCCACAGGGCCAGGCTTGGAGGCCGAGGTGCCATATGGAGATGGGGGTTGGGGTGGGTGGGTGAGTAGGAAGAGAGACTCTGCAGGGAGCATCAAGGCACCAGACTTGTTGGGAAGAATCCATCTTGGAAATGGATCTTCCAACCCAGCTGACACAATCAGAGATGATCCAGCTAGCCCATCCCTTCCTGAATTCCTGACTTAAAACTGATAAACAAAATAAAATGATTGTTTTAAACCACTACATTTTGAGATGATTTGTTATGCAGCAATAGATGACTAGAACAAATAGCTATCATGCAGGGGGGACTTCTACAAGATCTGGCTTCTAGTCCCTTCTCTGGCTTCCTCTTAGCCTCTCTTCCCCAACGCTCTGGACCCAGGATCTGGGACTTCCTTCTTGTCACAGATGATCTTTGTTTCGCCTGGGATTCTGTTTCCTTGTTCTCCCTCTCCCATTCCACAGCTGAGTCCTGTTTACCCGCTGCTGTGCTGGTGAATGTTTCATCTCTAGGAAGAAAGCCCCTATTTGTAGCATTTGTTAGTTCCTATGGTGTAAAAATGCCCACCATGGCTAATTTCAAGATACCAACGTGGTGTCACGGAACATGATGCAGGGGCCGTCACACACATTTTGCAGATGTGGAAACTGAATCGCAGAGAGTTTTACTTTCCTAAGGAAGTCATGGGTAGACCTGGATTCTAGTCTATGTGGCCTCAAAGACCATGCTCTTTCCAGGGCACTACCCTGTTGTCATGAAGAACTTGTAGCTGACCATGAATACAGGTGATACTCCTGCTGGGCTATCTCATTTCTTTTAGATTAGCGGTCCTTCTTCTGCTTCTCTTGAGGTGCTGCTGCTGGCTCTTCCTTATGCTTACCGTGCCTAACCAGGCGCAGCTGCTGATTTATCTCTGCAGCTGTATTACAGTATCTGGACTCTGCGGCGCCCACGCTGGTCATGGAAGCAGTGAGCCAGCAGGGACCCGTGAGTCCTTCTGGAGGTGTGATTAATTACACGTATGAGTCAGGGAAGGCAGTTATTGTATCAAGCAACCCCAACATGTCAATGAATTGATACAGCAGAAGTTGCTCAGAAGTGTTGCTCATATAAAGTGCCATTAATAGTATGTGTGCAGTGGGATGAGGTGGGATGGGAACTTTTTCCACACAGTCATTTGGGAACCTTGGCTCCTTCTACCTGTCGATGGACCTGCCATCTTCTAGGGGGCTCTGACGGTCTCTGCTGAATCCTCGGTATCCGTCAGACAGATGGGGCATGAGAAATAAGGACTGTGAGGGCTGGCTTTGTGGGAAGAGTCCTAGAAGCCATTCACATCCTTTCTGCCCACCCAGTTCATTGACCAGACCTTAGTCATATGGTACCCTAACTGCGAGGGGTCCTGGGAAATGGAGCAGGGCACCCAGGGGGAGTAGGAAATGGTTTGGAGAATACCCAGGCTGCAGAAGGGGCTCCAGAGGGGCCATGCTGGGGGAAAACTGGGGTGCGGCTTCTGCTATCTGTAGCTGGCTCTGTCCCCCTAATCTTGCTGGATGTTTCCTGGGCACTGCCGGCTGTCACAAACGGCGCCAAGCACTCCATGTGCTTTATGTCACTTAATCCTCTCAAAAAGCCTGTGTTCTAGGTATTATAACCCTTACCCCCATTTTATAGATGAGCAAACACTGAGCCTTGGAGTGGTTATGGCACTTGGCCAAGGGGTCTCCGTTCATAAGTGGCAGGGCTCCGCGCCAGCCCAGAGTTTTCTGGCTCCAGAAAGCCTGCTTGTCACTGCCTTCCACTTGCAAGCAACTCCTTGTTTTTTTTTTTGTTTTTTTTTTAAAGATTTTATTTATTTGACAGAGAGAAGCACAGCCAGAGAGGGAACACCAGCAGGGGGAGTGAGAGAGGGAGAAGCAGGCTTCCTGCCGAGCAGGGAGCCTGATGTGGGACTCGATCCTGGGTCTCCGGGATCATGACCTGAGTCGAAGGCAGTCGCTTAACCAACTGAGCCACCCAGGCGCCCCGCAAGCAACTCCTTGTTAAACACTAGAGCAAAGGGAGCAGGGGGCTAAATCGCCCCATCTGTCCACATTCCAAAGAGAACAGAGAGATCAAGGATGTCTTGGGTGTCACCACATGGGGTTACCCCTCATTCTCCACCATGGGAAGGGGCTGCACTGACAGCGGTTGCCTGAGCTCCGCCTTGTCGCTGCCCCTCAGCTGTCTTCCACTTTGAATATTACTTTGGGGGGCTCTTCGCAGGGACCCTCAAGAGCATGGTGGGGGTGGAGGCAGAGGCTGGTGCCCAGGTCTCTCACCTTCTTACTTGCAGCGAACTGCTTCTCCCTTGGGAATGTCACTTCACTTTGCCCCATTCCACCCTGTTCAAATTTCTTGTTTAAGTGGAGTGAGTTCAAGAGTTCATGACTGAGACAACGGGGGACCAAACATGAGCAATGACTTGAGTAGAACATGGTTGCTTTCCTAAAACCCTGCAGACCGGAACCTACGTGTCCCCGTGAACATCTCATCCCACTTAGTCCAGTGTTGTCCTTGAGAGCAGGCCCTCTGGAGCCAGATGGCTTGGCCTCAAATCACTTGGTGACTTTTACACCTTTGGCAAGTTGCCCAACCTCTCTGTGCCTCAGTTTACTCACTGGAAAGTGGGACTAATAATAGCAAGCACTTTATGGGTTTGCCGGGAGGATATAATATGTTTTAATTGCTTAGAGTAGCACCTGATACGTAGCAAGTGCTGTATAAATGTTTATGATTGTTATTTCACTTTGGTCCCCTTTAGGGACTGACCCTTTTCCTAAGATGGACCGTGATAGTAGCTTAGCGGAAGCAAGAGCTTCCATAACTCTCTACTCTAGTTTACCCAGTTTCCAGAGGGATGGCTGGCATGCCTGTCCCCTTGCTGGAATGTGTTATTTCTGAAATCTGGAACTGTATGTCCATGTTTGCATCCATAGCATTCGGGGCACTTGAGGTCCTCTGCAAAATTTGCCTGAAATATTGTCCCCATGTTGAGAACTCCAAGACCAAAAGCTTCTTATGTTTATCTCTGCTTCCTTAGCAACCTACCACAGTGTCCAGCATCACAAGATGCTTTTTGAATAAATGCAAGAACGAAAGAACAAATTGTTTCATTTTTACTTGGAAAATGAGGGTCTGTCTTTGGGAACAGACTTATTGATAACATCAGTGCATTCCTTTGAATGTTATTGGAGTGACATCTCTTGGCATTTAAAAGTCAATGTGATTTTAGGAAACTGAGGGAGTTTGTGGGCAAACATAATGCATAAAAGTGGAAGCCAGTGTAGGCAATGTATCTCTGGTCCCCTACCTGTGTAATGGTGATGTATTGAATCTGAAAGTTCTGGTGACATGGAAATGACCTCTGCAGACAATTTCCAAAGAAAAGTTCCCTAAGTGCTTTTGAGTTCTGGCGATCTGGAGTGGATGTGTAACCCCCCGCTCCCCACCACAGAGGGACACAGCACTCCTTTTGAATGTTAACTTTGGTCTCTTAAGTTCAGGCTTGTGAACTTCATAGCGTGGCCTCGGAGTGGGGACAAAGGCAGGCTTGAATCTCAGCTCCACTTTGCACTAGTTCTGTGACTTTGGACAATTTACTTAACCTTGCCAAGCTCACTTTCTTCATTGGTAAAATATGAATCCTAAAAATATCTGCCAAGTAGAGTTTTCGTGTGGGTAGAATGAGGTGATCATTGGGAGCTCTTGGCACTTCGGAGGTGCTCTCTAGAGGGCTTCTGTGTGAGGAAGTTATTTCAGCCTTTTCCCCTCCATCAAGAGCCACAGTTAGGATGCTGCCGAGGTAGGAGGAGGAGGTCCCTTTGAGGGAGCACGGTCGCCAGGGACCAGCAGTGAGTACCGAGATGGGTCCATGGGGAGCTGGTGACTTTTCCTTTGGATATTACAGATGACAACAGAGCTTAGGGTAGAAGACAAGTGGACTCAGAAGTGCTCCCTTCCCTCTACCTCCACATCACCCCCACCTGACCCACTGTAGGGAGGAGGGGGAGGGGAGGGAAAGGAAGAATTTTGGAGGACAAGAGACTTCACTTTAAAAGGGTCACTTCTGCGGGACACCTCAGATTGCTCACCTGGAAAGTGAAGGTTGGAGGAGGTGATTCTCAGGGTCCCTTTTCCAATGATTTCCCCCCCCCTTTTTTTTAAAGGATTTTGATTCTGCTCCTAAATGTTCTGCTCTGTACCATCCACCTTCCACATCCTCAGAGAGATGGAGACAAGAGCAGAGGGAACGAAAGGGAGGGGATGTGAGGGAGGACCTGGAAAGTGCTTCTCCAGAAGGCTGAGGTCTTTGAAGAGGCTTTTGAGTCTGGTGGGCCCATTTGTCTTCTGTCCTGGGTGGCCTTCCTGTCCTATGAATGGCTACAGAGGCCTAGGGAGCTACAAATGGACCAGGGGACTTTTTGGACTGGAAGGGCCAAGAAGAGGGCCTTCTTGAGCCTCTGCCTCCTCGCCTGGGTAAGCTTATTTCTTACTTGACAGATTCCCCCATTCAGGAACATGTGCTACTCTGATATACTGAGGCAGGCGAGGTGAAAGTTTACATAACATCTGATACTTGTCCTCAGACTTTTTCCTCTTCTGAGGATTATGTATTCTGAGGCACCAAAAACATCTTTTTGTACACTGAACTCCTCCAGGAAAACTTCCGGATCATCTTTCTTTCCCACCATCCCCCTCCCCTCATCTCAAGTTTATTCTGCCACGATCACTCAGTTAAATAAATATTTTCATCATCAGTAAGTTGTTCCCTACCAGGCCAGGCCATGAAGAGGATCCCAGGGATATTGATCATGGTGTGAGGGGGGAGCCCCCAGCTGAGTTGGAACCAAGCGAAGGACGGATATGGGTGCTCTTTCCTGTTCGTTGGGTGACATGGAGAGGTGTGGGATTTGGGCACAAGGATCTGGGCTTAGCTCTCACCTTTCCCACTGAAGGGCTGTGTAGTCCTGGGCAAGGGGTCTGCCCTCCCCAAGCTTCCACTTCCCTTGCCTGTAAGACGCAGACCACAGGGAAAGTTCTACCTCGCACACAGGGATGCTCAGTACATAGTGGCCACCCTTTTTATGGAGCAGGTGGAACGATGCTGTTTAGCAGGAGTAGGTCTGTTCACGCCTGCCCTTGAGCTCTCCCCCTGTGTTAGGTGGAGGGTGGAGTTGCCCTGGAGGGTTCTGCGTGGCTTCCCTTGCCCAGCTGTCTGGCAACATTGTCAGCTCCTAACAATGGATCCTTCAGGAGTGGGCACACTGTGGGCTTCGTGGTATTTCCTCTGTGTCCCCAGACCCAAACATGACTCATGACACAGGGTGGCCCCTTGGTAGACATTGGTGAATGAATGAACAAATGGGCATGAACAGACTTGCTGATCGATTGACTAATATTCCACACCGGTTAACATTCTATTTTGGGCACCGAATCTCTCTCTTGTCTGTGGCTTCTTGAGTGCTGAGGGTATGTGTCTGTAGAAGCCAAGACTGAGCCTTTCAGGCCCCCCTTACAGGGCTCTGAGGAGACAGGACGCCCGTGCAGCCCGGGCAGGGCCAGGGTGTGGATGCCCGCAAAGGTCGCCTGTCCCCACTGTGTCTGCCAGTGGCTCGGCTAACCTCCCCAGAAGAAAGGGTATTTTGAATGCTCTCCTTGTGGAAGTGTTGGACAGCAGCTTCCCACCTGCACACGGTCTTTCCCTGTGTTTGATAAAATGACAGAGCGGGCTTTTCTTCTCCCCCCGCCCATCGCTTTCCTTCATTCCCCGTGTGAAGGGACCTCTGCCGGGCCGGCCACCAGCCACCGTGTGAAGAGCCAAGTCCCTCATCTTACCGTGCGGAACCAAATTGCAGCAAATTGGGCAGAGGGGGCAATTTTAGCTCAAATGTAAACATCCTGTCAAGGAACAGAAGGATTACAGTCTTTGCCGCACACGGGGAGTAATGGCACAGAGGTGAATCTCGGCATCTGTTTCCTGCTTTTTAGCCCCTCGGTGCGTGCTGTCATTGTTGCGTGAGCCAGTTAGTGGCCTGGACAGCCTCCTCTAAGGAAGGCCCTTGGTAGCCAAATTCAGTTGGCCCAGATGTCTTCACAGGCTTCTTGCTTTTCTTGTTACCCCCAGTGGGTCTGACTTTGGAACCAGATAGCTTTGAGTTCTTCAACCAGATACGGAGTGTATTGGAAAGAGGCACAGAGCACCCAGGGGTGGGCCTGGCCAATTCCAGACAACCAGAGTGATTTCTGGAAGTTTTAGACCTTGTCCTGTGATGGGGGGAGGTTGGGGGCGGGGAAGCTGCCGTTTCCTCAGAGCTTACGATGTGTTCTGTTCTGAGCTGGACACTTTGCATCTTGGCTGGTAGAATTCTCACAGCAACCCTGAAAGGCAGGTGTTGTTCAGGAGAGACTCAGAGAGGTTAAGTAATTGCTCACATAGGCATCCCAGGAGGTGGAAGACACAGACCTTGAGAACTTAACAGTTCCAGATTGTCACTTATTCCTGCAACAAACAATTATTGGGCACCTACTATATGTCTGCACAGGGCTGGGGATCCAGAAGTAAGTCAGCCTCAGCTTTGTCTTCCTGGGAAGGTCTCAAGGGGACTTGTGTTGGGGCCAGGAGCTGTGTCAGGGATGTGTGTAGGGTAAGGTGAGGAGCTGAGGACTTATTCTTGGCAGTGACGAGATGGAGGCTCCCCTGAGAATATCACACTTGAAACATGCCTGGAAGGATGAGAAGAAATCTGCCAGTCTTTTGACTTTCAATTTCTTAACTGAGGCCTAATACATAGAGGGCACGAATAGATCTTAAGTGCACAGGTTGGTGGATTTCTACCTCTGAATGCACCTGTGGCACCAGCAGCTCTTGGAAGTCAGCACCCCACGCTGCCTGCTGTGTTCAGGCGGAGTCATCAGATGCCCGCCCCCCGCAATGCTCCGAGGGATTCAGAGGAAACGGAGCTCAGTGAACTCTCACAAATCTATCACAAGGGAAAGCAAGATGAATATTCATGTATCTTGATCTCTTTTTGCATCTTTACATTTCACCTTCTCTGGATTGGAGGCTCCCCACCTGCCCCTGGGTTCTGCAGATAAGTGTTTCAAGTATCCCCTTCCCAGAAAGGAAATTGGTGGATGAGAAACTGGTGGAAATCGGTGACTAGTCTAGGCAGCTTGGTGTGTGTGACCAGGCCACGTATGTGGCATGTGTTCTGATCTTTGGGGCATGTGGGAGTTGAGGCCAGGCCTGGTGCTGGGCTCTGGTGTGCTGTTTCCTCTGTAGGTTCTCAGTGGGTGTGTGTGTGTGTGTGTGTGTGTGTGTGTGTGTGTGTGTGTTTGGCTCTTCATAGGCCCTTGTGCAGGAGCAGAGGGAGCAAGGAGGCTCCCAAGACTTTTATCTCTTTCTTCCTCAAACTCTTTTAGTATTCACGTTGAATTGCTTAAATCACCAAAGGTGGCAGACATATGCTTATTGTCTTGTGGTCCTGGATCTTGCCTTCCAGACCTGATCGTAAACTCCTCTGTCCGTTTTATAAGCACAGTGCCTTATTTTTCTCTTACATTTCCCTCTGGTCTACCTAGTCTTGCGGGAGCACACAATAAAGCACCTCTTGAGTGCTTGCTTGCATTGATTTTAGGGTCTTTGGTGAAGTTGTCCGTGGCTTGCTATTAGAGGGACGTGGAATTGAATTATAAGTTTATAAGCCAGTATCTGGTTATAAGCCGGTGGTGTTCATCTCTAGACATCAGGGTGAATACTGACCTTGGTGAATAGCAGAGGAGAAATTTGGAAAAAAGCCATAACAGCTCATACTTTTAGGGAACTTTGCGCCAGGCCTAGAGTGAAAGATTTTATGTAGCTGAATTGGTTGTGATGCTTTTGATAGTAAGTAGTAGGAATACTGACTTTAATTGTCTTAAACTTTAAGGAATTTTTTTTTTAAGATTTTATTTATTTGACAGAGAGAAACACAGCCAGAGAAGGAACACAAGCAGGGGGAGCTAGAGAGGGAGAAGCAGGCTTCCTGCCGAGCAGGGAGCCCGATGTGGGACTCTATCCTGGGTCTCCGGGATCATGACCTGAACCGAAGGCAGTTGCTGAACAAACTGAGACACCCAGGTGCCCCTAATTGTCTTAAACTTTAAAGGGGCTTCATTAGCTCATATAATTGAAAGGCTGAGTGACTTCAGGTGAGGCTTGATCCAGTGGCTCAATGTCTTCAAGGACCCAACTTCTTTCTGTCCCTCCAAACTACTTTCCTTACCAGTGGTCTCATCCTGAGGCTTCTTTGCCTCTGGGTTCCCAGGTAGCTGCCACAGCTCCAGAGTGCAAGTGCTCTTAGGTTCATGCAGGGAATAACCTAAGAGCTTTGTCTCAGCATGCCTTGCACAGGTCCTGAGGGTCACTCTAACTGCAGGGAATAACCTAAGAGCTTTGTCTCAGCATGCCTTGCACAGGTCCTGAGGGTCACTCTAACTGGCCAGCCTGTATGGTTAGTGTCCTCAGAACCTCGAAGACCTTGAGGTGGAAAAAAGGGGTCTTCAGGGAAGGGAGAAAATGGACATCTAGGAAGCAGTCATCCAAATTTCCCTGCAAGTGATGGTCGAATTTAGTCCTCACGACACCCTTTTGACATTGGCATAGTTATTACCCCTGTTTACAGGTCGGGGAACCAGGGCACAGAGAGACCCAGTCATTTACTGGAGTTCACACAAGTTCACAGCAGAGGCTGGACAGTCTGATTCCAGAACCTGCACTTCTGACCTCTGCATTATTCAATGAGTCTTTTCTTTAACTGAGATAAAATTTATCCTTTCAGAGCATACAACTCAGTAATTTTTAGTATATTCATCAAGTTGTGAAACCATCACCACTATTTAATTCCAGAATATTTTCACCACTATGAAAGGAAGCCCTCTACCCATTCACCAGTCACTCCCCTGTCCCCTATCCCCAGCCTCTGGGTAATCTACTTTCTAGCTCTGCGGATGTGCCCAATCTGGAATCACGTACATGGAATCCCATAATACGTGGCCTTTTGTGTCTGGCTTCTGTCACTGAGCCAGGGAGTTGTTTTGCTGGGATCTGCTGTTCCTGACCTTAAGAATTCTCCATTCCCAACTATCCTGACTTGAAACGGATGGTGAAAGGATGGTGCTGCTGGCCGGGGAAGAAAGAGACTCTGTGCCAGTGAAAAAGACCCTGGCGGGCGGGCTGCTTTCCGGGAGCCGCCGGACTGCGGCTTTGTGAGGACGGGCAGGGGCTTTTGCATACACAGTGTGTCCTGGATATGCACAGTGAGAGCTCATTGTGCATTCTTGAGCACCCCCATGAGCCAGATGCTGCTTGAAGCCCAGTGAGAACGGCAAGGGAAAGGGCTGTGGGTGGGTGGGGAGCAGAGGTGGGGGCATGGGCAGAAAATCAACAGTCAGTCAGTGAATGAATGAGATTTCTAGCGCACAGTGGACAAAATGGAAGAGGGCGATGGCGTTGAGGGTGTTGGAGGGGCTGCTTCAGTGGGCGGCCAGGGAAGGCCGCTCTGAGGCAGTGCTTGCTGAGCTGAGCCCTGCCCGCGGGGAAGGTGGCCGGGCAGGACTGGGGGAAGCGGGCCCCAGGCCCAGGAGGCCGGGGCCACGTCTGTGCGTGGGAACTGGGTGGCAGTTGGGCTAATCGGACATCATGGTGCCAGCCACCTCATCTCTGCTTTCCCTGAATGGTCCCTCCCTCTTGGGGATCTTTTACCTGCAGCCTTGCCCTGGGAGGGTTTGACCACTGCCCAAAGGTCATGGTGACATTTGTCCTTGAAGGCTTTGAAGTCTGTTTGGGGTTTTAGTCCCCTTCCCTGTTTCTGAAACTTGAGTCCAGACTTCCTCCTGTTTCTGACTCAGGCCTGAGATTGCCGATCGCCTGTTTTTTTTTTTTTTTAAAGAAAAACTTGATTATTTAAAGACCTTCACATTCTTTCTCTTTAAACATTGTGTCTGCTGAATTGCGGGACCTGTAGGCCGGGTCCAGATGGGCACCCGATGTCACTCACCGATCGGAGCTGCTCGTTCAGTCTGTTCTGGTGAGAGTGCACAGGGATAGGAAGACGATTGACGACCCCCTTGCACGCTCATGTGCACACACGCACAGACAGGTGTGCTAGTCTGCAGTGTGGTGACAGGCTGGGGCAAGGGCGGGGCTCAGGGAAGGCCTCTCTGCAGAAGCCGGCCTGAAGGAGAGTGGGTGTTACCAGCCAGGCCTGGGTGCCTGAGAGTGTGCTGCGGGCCCCAGCAAAGCTGCTCGGAGGCAGTGGGCTGGAAGGAGGGGCGCGGAGACTCCGAGCAGCAGCTGGCAGCGTCCTCCAGGCCCCGGGCTTCCAGCGGAGAAGATGCAGGGGGAGGAGGAGAGAGTGACTATGAGCTCCAGGAGGCCAGGGATGGATCTCTTTGGTTCATCACTTCACCTCTGGTGGCCAGCATGGCGCTGAGCATGGAGAGTGAGTCCTGACTTCTCAGGTGGACCGAGTGTGTGTTTCCATTTCCCATCACCACTGTGAGAAATCACCGCAAACCTAGTGGTTCCGGACCCCAGTGATTATGCTCCCACAGCTCCCGAGGCCAGAATCTGTATGTAATCGGTTTCACGGGACTAATGTCAAGGTATCCACCAGGCCGGTTCCTTCTGGAGGCTCTGATGGGGGCTCCTTCGCTTGCCTTTCACAGTATCCACCTGCCGTCGGTGGTCCTGGCCCTGTGGCCTGTCCCCTGTCTTTAAAACCCATCACGGTGGTCTCTTCCCACCACATCTCATGCCTTCTCATCTGCAACCAGGTCTCGCTCTGCTTCCCTCTTCTCCGGACCCTATGTCGAGGGCTAGTCCGGGACTCTCGCCCCATCGCAAGATCCTGCACTTAACCACACCTGCAGGGCCCCCTTTGCCAGATAAGACACTCCCGCAGGTTCTGGGGATTAGGATGTGGACATCATGGGGCCGTGCTTCTGCCGACCACAGTGTGTCAAAGGGTATTGAAGGTAGAGGAGTCCCCAGCACATTCAGCAGGGGACCTGCACCTTGAAAACAAGCAAGGAAGAGTGGTCCTTCACTTGGTTGGCCTGACTCTGCAGTATTGCCTGTTTTCCTCCATGGACACTCCTGATTTCCCCTCACTGCTGAGTGACGCGAGGTGATTTCCTCAGGCTCAGACATCCCTTTCACACTCTTTCCTGACTTCTGTTCCTTCCCTACCCTGCAGCTCTTCTCTTCAGCCCAGATCCAACATTGCACACCCCCCTCCTACCCCATGCAGTTAGCGGAGTCAGAATTCCAGGCCAGGCCAGGATGATTTATTGCGGGCGCACAGTCATGGGGAGGGAGAGTGGAGCACGACCCCGGGCAAGGTTGGAGCGGGGGTCTCTGGAAGGTTGGCTTCCCCACATGGTCACGATGCCCAAGGTGGCACTGGACAACCAAGGCCCAGCTCTGCCATCTGTCGCTGCATACCTTGGACAAGTTGTGTATCTTTCATAAACCTAAATTTTCTGCGAAAACTGAGCACCCTGCTCGGAGACTGTACGCGGCCATGCTGTGAGCAAATGCGAGTGAGGTGCGTGCTAAAGGTGAACCACTCCTGTCACCGGTACCTAGGGCGTGGGAAAGCTTGCTGGAAAGGGGACTAGGAGCTGGCAGTCACCCCTGCCTTGCTGCCGCCACGACTGTTCAGGCTTGTCCCTGAGACACCCCTGCAGGCTGCCCCAGCACCTCTGGGACGGCGCCCAGAAGCTGACATGCCCTGTGTTGGGAGGCCGCTTCACAGAGCGTCCCCGGCAGCCTGGCACCCAGTCTCTCCAGGAGCCACTGACACAGGGAGGTGGGCAAAGCCCATGTCTGGAGACAGACCTGGCTCGAAGCCCAGTGCAGTCACTTCCTAGTTGTGCGCCTGACTTGCTGGGCACTTTTAGGCTTCGGAGAGATGAAGGGGACAATTCAGGGTTCTTCTTGGTTGCAGGCCGGGGGCCAGCTCTCTCCTGCATTATCTACTTGACCTCCTTCTAGGGGGGCATCTGGTGCAGGCCGTCCAGCTAGTGAGCCCTCAGCCAAGTGCCTCTTCAGCCAGGTGGCCTCTGAGGGCCTTCTGGTCCCGTGCCCCTGGGTTGCAGCTGGGTGGAGGGACCAGCCCTCTGCGGTTCATGGAGAGCCCAGCATTTGGCTTCGGGGTGTGTGCTGTTACAACTGTGGGTTTTTATGGCCATTCCTGGTGCCCAGCCTCGAGGCTGTTTTATGGGCCACTGTGTTCTTGGGGCCACACCTCAGACCCAGCCAGGCCTTGAGATCTCCCTGAGCCTCTGTGGGCCGCCGTTGTGTGTGGTGGGCACCCTGTGCTGCCTGTGAACGGGAGGGGGCAGGAGAGGGGCCAGGAGGTCAGCCCCTGGTTTCCAGTGACCCCAAAGCCCTCAGAGAAGAGTGTTGGTTTTCTGGTTTTCCAAACTTTGGATGGGAGCCAGCTGCTAATCTATGAGAAGGGACTGGCAGCCTGGATTTTATTCTCTGGCAGAAGCTGGCCTCAAAGGACCTGAAGAGGAGACTTGAGTAGCTTAAACACTAATGAATGCCATGTGTGCTGATTGCTTTATTTGATTTATTTTATTTTATTTTTTTCAGTTCTTCTTCCTGCTCCACACTGTCCTTGAGGAGGTCTAGAGTGGGTTTCACAGGAGGCAGGTTGTGGGGTGGGTAGCTAAAGGTCCAGGTTATGCAAATTTCCCCGCTAGTGTCCTGCACTCATCGCCCATCTTTTTGTGTCAGGCACTATTGTCAGAGCTTCAGACCTACCCTCTGAGGTGGGAAGCATTACTGTCCCCATTGTAGAGTTGGAGGGGGGGAGGTCAGTAACTTGTCCAAGGTCACAGTGCTAAGTGGTAGAGCCGGGATGGGGACGCAGGCAACCGACACCTGGCCTCCACTCAGGATCCCCAAAGCCATCTTGCTCCTGAGGCTGTTCTGTCTCTGAGAACCTGTGGTTTGGCATGGGTGCTGGGCACTGCTGGGGCAGGCAGGTCTGTGGGAGGAGCCTGCCATGAGATGGGAGGGGCTGGGTGTGAACCCCGGCTGACAGACTGCCCCCGTTGTTTCCCTGCAGGCGCACTATTGGCTCCTTCCCCTAAACGCCCGCCAGGACCCCAGGGCTCCGACGTAGGGTGTCCCGTCATTGGATGGATCTCTACCGTTCCCCCCGCTAACACAGATGCTCAGTCTCTGTCCTCCCAAAGGGACACAGCCCTTGTCCCGGTGTTTGGTTCTTATGCACCACCCCTCATCTTTGAAGTGGGCCATCAGAAGGAAATCTGTCCCAGCCTCCTTTCTCTCTGTCCTGGACTCTTCGTTGTCTCCACAACCCCCCCTTCTCACCCCGCCCCTGCCATGCTGTAGAAATCCTGCTGAAGTGGAGGGGAGAAGGAGGCAAGGGACACGGAAAGAAGCCCAGAGGGAGGCTGGCCTTGCTGGGACTCCCGAGAACAAATATCAGGGCCTGTTGCTTTATTTTTAGCACCATGAGGGGCCCTGAGGGCAACAGGGGGGATGTGGAAATCCTATTTTTTGCTCTGTCTTGCTAATGGAACCTGTAGCAGTTTTTATGCCTGATTTGTTCTCCTCTGAAGTCTGTCATGCTTGCAGCCCCAAAGCCTACCTCTCCTTTGACACAGCTTGGAGTCACACAGTGATGGTGTCAATGGTCGGGCGCGCCTCTTTCTTCCTACTGGCTCTGGCTTCTTGAGAAAGAAGGTCGCCCTCTCTGGCTTTATATCCTTCCTCATCCTGGACTTGGTTTTCTGAAAGCAGCCAGCTTCCCTACCAGATGAATGAATATTCCTAGAGGTGTTTCCTGGGAGTATTCTGAGAACGTTCCCATGCCTTTCTTGGTTGCTTAGATCCCTTGAGCCTGTGGCTGAGATGGAGGGCGGTCCCTTGGTGGGAGTGGTGTGCCGAAGGCTGGACAGTCAACGGCCGGTGTGTGGGCGTGTGGGGTGCTGGTCCCACCGCTATAGGGCTGCCAGGAGTGCTTAGGATATGAGGACCGGTCGCAGTGTAGGGGTCACAAATGGGAAGATGGGGGGCAGAGAAGCATCTCCTAATTTGGTATGCTCAGATTCTCTCTGTCCACCAATTTAATTTAAAAACATAGTAATAGCTTTATTGAGATGTCACTCCCATACCTTGAAGCTTACCCTTTTAAAATAGTCTTTAGTGAGTTCATAGAGTTGATGGTAAATCCATCCCTATCATCTGGCTCCAGAACCTGTTCGTCACCACCGAAGGGGCTCCTTCCTGCTGAGCCACCACTCCCCGTTCCCTCCTCCCCACCAGCCTTGGCAACCGCTGGCCTGTTTTTGGTCTCTGTGATTTGCCTGTTCTGGTCATTTCGTATAAATGGAATCATACAACATGGGACTTCTTTGATCTCCATGTCATGCTACCAGAGTGAGTCTCTGCCCTTTTTTCTGAACACTTTTGTCTACAATGGACAAGGGAGTCATCAGAATCTGAAAAGTTATTACCATTAGGACATCTCTCTCAGTGCCCAGGTGGCAACAGGAGAGCTGGGATGCCTCCATCAAATTTTGTTGCCAAGTTGGTGAGCTTCTTGTGCCTTGTGAATTGGAGTAAGTTCAGAAGGCCCCACCCATTAAGTGGGATGGTGAGATGTATAAGGGATGGCCTCATTCTCAGTGCCCTTTAGTAGAGTCTTGTTTCGGTGACAAGTAAGGTTAATTTCTTAGGTGGCATCGATCTCCTTGAAAGCAAAGAGGCGAGGGCTGGACATCTATTCCACCCATTGCTCAGAAGGCAGCACTTCTTGGGACTGAACAATAGCATGGTCTGTGCCACCTACTTTGGCACTGGGTCCAAATAATTTGCTACATCCCTTGACCAGGTTGACCTTGGCCACGTCCTTGAGGGCCAAGAGGTTTCCTTGAGGCCCACATGGTTTCTGGTTAAATCATTAGCCGATAAATTGGCCTTGATGCTTACCAGGACCCAGGGGACGGGGAGGCACCATGGCGATGACCTCTGATGATAAACAGACCATAAGAACAAGGCTGTAGCCTCCAAAGGCTTGCTGCCTTCTGTGTTGGGACCAAATGCAGGAGCGCCTTCATCTTGGGGCTTGTGGGAGTGAGCCACTAAGAGATATTTTGATTCCCAGATTATGAAAGGAGAACATGTGTGTATACCAAGGCTATAAAGGTCATATGGTTTGAGCCTAAACACAATGGCATTATTTGTGTTTGATTGGCCAGATCATGGGCTTGCTGCTTCCAAAGAGCTCTGGAGTGCATATCACACATTAATCAACATCACAGATTTGGATTTCAACAGCGGCTTAATTGTAGCTTTGCTTTGTAATGCAACTTGTGAGATTTTCCTTTCTTTTTATCTGAGAGGCTTTGGTTGGGAAGGAGATAATGATGGTCCCTCATGTCCTTGGACGTGAGCATGCTAGTCCAGCCGTGAGACCTTCAGATGTGAGCCTCAGTGACCTTCTCTGTCAAGTCTCTGCCTCTCAGAGGTGTGGAGCTTAGATGAGATCATGTTTCTGAATATATTTTGGAAAGGTGGAAAGAGCTGGCCGTAAGAGCCACACAGTCAGACAGACCTTCCTGTGCATGAAGGGCCAGGATGAAGTCTCTCCTTTGCTGTGCAAAAGAGAAAGTGCCCTTTGCTCAGTGGCAGGGACCTTTGGTCACCTCCTCCTGGGGGGAATCATGAAGTGCCCATTATTGGCTGTCACTGTGTTAGGCAGTGTAACAAGCAGATTCATGCCGTGGAGGGAGGCAGAGTGGTATAACAGAGGGAGCCTGAGCCCTGGGCTCTGTCACCTGCCGACTCTGTTACCTTAAACAAGGTGTGGATATGCATGTATTTCATGGTGACTTCTCTATGTAGCCCATCACATAAAAGCTCTACTGAGGACTAAGTGAGGAAATATGTGTCCAGCTTGGAAGCTCAGTATGTCCTACTTTTTGCTTGGCACATAGGTCCACCATTGCCTTCTCCTCTTCCTCCTTTTCCTTTTGATTGGTCTATCACCCCCATTTTATAGATGAGGAGATTCAGACCACTTTCTACCTTGTGTGGAAATACCTCTGTAACATTATCATGGGAGCATTCCCCCCTCTGCTTACATACCCCTAAGAATGGGGAGCTAACTACCCCTAAAGGCATACATACATTTTGTTCCATTCTGAAATAGTTTCACATGAATCAGAACATGCCGAGGTGGATGATGAACTATTTACATCAAAATGACGAGCTGTTCATCCTGAGAAAATGGTAGAATCAGCCCACTTCCCACAGTACAGACTTGGCATGATTTTCCTTAATATGGAGATGGGTTGGCAGTGAACTTTCTACTGACATCCCCTCCATACAGGTGAAGAACAGGGTGTCCGAGGGACGTGTGACGTAGAGATTAGCCCAGAGACTTACAGTGTTGAACAGTGGAGGTGAATATCAGGACAGCTCTGGCTGCTGAGGTAGGATGACATCATTTTGTCCAGGGTCACAGGCCTTGTTTCACTTGACCTTGAAAATGAGCATTGGGGTGGGGTATCTAGTGCTGAGCAGTCCTCTGTGAAAACAGACAAAGGGGGCACAAACGTGATGATCTTTGTGATTATGGAAAAAGCATTCAATATAATCTGGTTAACATTTCATGAGAAAACATTCCAAACTGGGCACAGAAGAGGACTTTCTTATTTGGTGCTGGATAGCAACTAGAATTATAGCAAATGTTATTTTTAAATAGATAAACATGAGATGCAACCCCTTTAAACTAAGAACATGATGGGAATGTCCACCATCAGCTCTACTTGTTCACCATTGGACCATAGGTCTAAGCCAGTGCCGCAAGACGAAAGAAAGGCAAGAGAAGCAGCATCAGACAGGAAGAGACAACAATGTCACTATTTGCTGGGGATCTAATCATCTTGCTAGAGGAAATCTTAGACTCTGAATTTAGAAATTATTGGAAGTAATGGAATTTGGCCAGGGCTCCAAAGTCAAGTACAGAATACAAAGCTTTCTCATAGACCAATGGTAACTCACTGAAAACAAAGTTGAGGAAGGCTAGGCTCTTCTGTGCCGGCTTTGGACATGATGCCCTGTGGCAGCCACAGGAGAGATGTCTCCCAAGGAATATTTACGCAGTGTGATAAAGTCCTGTCACATACATCCCCCCCACTGGAGCCAAACACGTAACTATTTTGGAACCTGTAGCTCAGAGAAGACTGAGTGACCTTGCCCAAGGTCACTAACTGAGTAAGAGGCAGAGCAAAGTCTCCTTCCCATTTGCTCCTCTCCACTTTGCTTTTTCAGACTTTACTGTCTCTAGCGGTTGGCCTTGTCCTTTATTACCCAAACTGCAGAGCTTGGTGGGAAGAGTGGTTGGGAGGTATTTTTATTTGGGTGAGAATGTACATGTGGAAGAAAGCCATGAGACTCTGGGATTAGCTTTGAGGCAGAGGGTAGGTAAAAAGGCCCTGTGGCAGGGTTGTGCCTGGTAATATGATCTGTCTACCAGAGCAGGGCGTGAAGTGGGAAAAGCGGTAGGAAAAGAACTCATGGAAGGAGGAGGAAGGAATTGGAGGAGGGGAGATTGTGGAGGGCCTGATGGGTGTTAGAGAGGGCTTTCTCGTTGTGTAATGAAAAGGGATCTTCTGGGCGCCTGGGTGCCTCAGTGGGTTGGGCCTCTGCCTTTGGCTCAGGTCATGATCTCACGGTCCTTGGATCGAGGCCCGTATCGGGCTCTCTGCTTGGCAGGGAGCCTGCTTCCTCCTCTCTCTCTGCCTGCCTGTCTGCCTACATGTGATCTCTCTCTCTGTCAGATAAATAAATAAATAAATAAATAAATAAACAAACAAACAAATAAATAAATACCAAAAAAATCTTTAGAAAAAAAGAAAAGGGATCTTGTTATATTCTTTATCCTTGGAACTTGCTTTTCTTGTTTAATAATATTTTGTATACACTCCTCCAGGTCTATGGATGGAGATCTCATTTTCAAAAATATTTGTGAAATACTCATGTACCATAATAGATTCAGCCACTCTCTTTTGATGGACTTCCAGGTTGTTTTTCTCCCCTCACTACAGCAGTGCTGTAGTAAATATCCTTGTATTATGATGCCTTCCATACTGGTGATTTTATTTTAAATGTTGGAGTATGGGATTTCTAGGCCAAGGGGTGTGTGTATATTTAATTTTAATAGATATTGTTAGATTTCTCTCCAGAAAGATTTTTGCTTTTTATGGTAGAACCATTCCTAAGTCTCAGATGGCTGGCTTTGTCCCTGAATTGCTGAAGAGCTACCCCGCAGGGAGGGGAAATCACACCTACAGAAAAAGGACAGCTTTGGAATCCTTCAGCTGGTGGGAAGGTGTGTGGCCTTTTGGGGTGTGCTGCTGGGAACAATATCATTAGCTCTTTTTTGGAGCTTGTATTTGATGTTGGTGACGTCAGAATAGCCAAGAAGTTGGAAACACAGCTGTTGCTGTGTTGTTTGCTTTATGACTAATTATCCGTGTGCTTAAAATAAGCACACCAGCGAGGAGCCGCACGGACAGAGATTCACACCTTGTCAAATATTGAGTGGTGTTCCTGGAGCATCTGAGCGATGAGACTTCCTCCTCGCATGGGGTCTGGTGAGCTTTGCGAATGCTGATAGGACGGCAGTGGGCGTGTGCTCACTTGGCCTTCCTCCCCCCGCGATGTTCCAGAGTGGGATGTTGTCAAGTTCGAAGCCGATTCTCATCTGTTTAATAGCCCGTATGTACTTGTGTGATTTGTACCGTTGGGCGTTTAGGCTGTTTCCCATCTGTTGCAATTCAAACAATGAATAATCTTATGTGTGAGTCTTTTTGCACACGTGTGAGGATATCTGTTGGGTAGATTTCTAGAAGTGGAATGACTGGCTTGGAAGGGATTTGCTGCTTGCATGGTGATAGATTTTGCCAAATGGACCTCCCTTGGGAGAAGGACCAGTGCCCTCATCTGCAGGTACTGCAAGAGAGTGCCTTCTCCCCAGACCCTCTGCAACACAGGCTCTTGTTACAGATGTTGACTTTTGCCATGTGGTGGGTGAGATGTCCCTCATTTCCACTATGTATTTATTTCATCTTGTATTTACTTCTCACGAGTAAGGACAAACCCCTCTTCAGGGTTTAAGGTTTGCTTCTGTTTTATGTTTTGGAATTTTCAGATCCCTTGCACTTTTTAGTTTTTCTGTTGGAGTATTAGTCCCTTGTCTGGCCTCCTCTGGTACGGTCTGTCCACGTTATGAAGACATTTGACACTGTGATCAGATAACGTAACCTCTCTGACTAGTTAGAGGTTAATCCACACTGTATTGTCAGGAGTGAAAATCTAGGTCACGATTTTGTTTTGAAAACTGTGTAATATTGACTGTTCCTCACACAACTTAAACTCAGACATAACAGAGAAAATTGTGGGGGTGGTGGGGCGCCTGGGTGGCTCAGTCAGTTAAGCATCTGAGTCTTGGTTTTGGCTCAGGTCATGATCTCAGGGTCGTGGTATCGAGCCCCGCGTTGGCTGTGCACGCCACATGGAGTCTGCTTGAGGTTCTCTCTCTCTCCCTCTCCCTCTATCCCTCCCACTCATGCTCTTTCTTTTTCTTTCTCTAAAATAGATAAACAAATCTTTTTTTTTTTTTTTAAGATTTTATTTATTTGACAGAAGAAACACAGCTAGAGAGGGAACACAAGCAGGGGGAGTGAGAGAGGGAGAAGCAGGCCTCCCGCTGAGCAGGGAGCCTGATGCAGGCCTCGATAATGGGTCTCCGGGATCATGGCCTGAGCCGAAGGCAGTCACTTAACCAACTGAGCCACCCAGATGCCCCTATAAACAAATCTTAAAGAAAAGAATTGTAGGATTGTGGAGCCCATCAGCCTGGGCACATCTTTTTTTTTTTTTTAAGATTTTATTTATTTATTTGACACATATATATATAGAGAGATCACAAGTAGTCAGAGAGGCAGGCAGAGAGAGAGGAGGAAGCAGGCTCCCTGCCAAGCAGAGAGCCCGATGCGGGCCTTGATCCCAGGACCCTGAGATCATGACCCGAGCCAAAGGCAGAGGCTTTTTTTTTTTTTTTTAAAGATTTTATTTATTTATTTGATAGAGAGAAACACAGCTAGAGAGGGAACACAAGCAGGGGGAGTGAGAGAGGGAGAAGCAGGCTTCCTGCTGAGTAGGGAGCCTGATGCGGGGCTTGATCCTGGGACTCTGGGATCATAACCTGAGCCGAAGGCAGTTGCTTAACCAACTGAGCCACCCAGGCGCCCATGGGCACATCTTTTATATGGTCTCATTTTTTATCCCATCATTGGTTTGAGAAAATAAGGTAGAAACCTAGCTGTCTGCTTCTAGAACTCCTTTCTCTATTTGCTTGAATTTGCAGCCCACAATGGGACTTGTCAAAGCAAGGGCTCCACTGGGTCACTGTGCTTGTTCAGGGGGCCTAACTGCTATTTCAGACAACTTCCAATGGTAACTTAACACAGTACAGGTGTTACAACTCACATGGGTGTTCCTAATGGGGCAGGTGCCCGGGTGTCCAGGGAAGGATCCAGACTCTTTTGTCTGTGGCCCTGCCTTTTCTCGATTCCCAGAGGCCTTCTCTGGGTCCTCAGCTAATAGAGGGGACAGGAGAGAAGAGAATTATGTTTGGGGAGGGTTTCATAGACCAGACTCTGTGCAAGTCCTCTGGCTGGAACTTGATCTTATGTCCCATCTAACTGGAGGGAGGCTGGGCAGTGGAGGCCAGTCTTGACCCTGGGAGCTTGTTGTGTTATGGTCTCTTAGTGCTTCAATGAACTTGAAAGCTTTCAGAGTGTCTTCTTTTTTTTTTTTTTTTAAAGATTTTATTTATTTATTTGACAGAGAGAAACACAGCTAGAGAGGGAACACAAGCAGGGGGAGTGAGAGAGGGAGAAGCAGGCTTCCCGCCGAGCAGGGAGCCCGATGTGGGACTCGATCCCGGGTCTCCGGGATCATGACCTGAGCCGAAGGCAGTCGCTTAACCAACTGAGCCACCCAGGCGCCCCCAGAGTGTCTTCTTAAGCGTGACCTCACTCCGTCCTCTGCCAGCTCTGAGAAAGAGAGATAAGATGAATATGTTTAACCCCCATTTGGAGCCGAGGAGGCCGAGGCCCAGGGAGGTAAGTATCCCACACGAGTTGGGGCTTGGAGATAAGGTGTATACAGAACAAGCTTGAGAACGAAGCTCCCTCCTGGCCTGCCCTCTCTAACACGGTACAAAGGCAGTCACCCACTCTGGGCGTGCCTGAGCCAACTGACTGCACGTGGGAGGACAGGATGTTTGGTTAGGGGTTAGTTGAATCTTCTACGTTAGTATGGCGAGAGGGGCGGGTGTCTCTTACCCTTTGTAATTAGCACCCAAATGATGAGGGGTGGTTGTACGCAGACTGATAGGAAGGTTGCCAAGGTATCTCATGTAGGATAGACTTGCCATAAATCTGGCTCTTCCAGGGTCGCTGTTCTTTGCCTTGACTTTGGCCATCATCCCTTTCTTACCATTTGCATGGGGGGCTAGATTGAAACTGAGGTTTTCTTCTTCACGCTCCCATTTCCTTTTATTTTATTATTTTAAAACATCTGATGTTGCAATGAGCTAAACATGTGAGCTGTGATATCGCATCTGTTCTCTTTTAAGCAGCAGGGAAACAAATGTGGGATGCTCTCACCTGCCCTCTGGGTAAGGATTGTGCCTCTCAGAGCCCATAAGAGGGACGAAGCCTGCACAATTCTTGGCACACTTTGGAAGCTTTCCCCTCTGGGGCAGATGCCTGAATTTCCTTGCAGTGAGAATGCCTTCAGTAACCTAATCAAAGCGTACGGAGACAGAATCCTAGGTGGCTGCGTGTGTTGTGATAACAAAGTCAGCACCAAGCAACAGAAAGTAGAAGAGGCATCCAAAGGCTGATGGCCAGGGCTTAGTGCTGTCACTTTTCATTGAATGGCTGCTGAACTTGGTTTTCTCATCTGTGCAACAGAATTAACATCTTTCTTACCACTCTCACTGGGCTCTCATGAGGATCACACAAGATAATTTGTATGAAAATGCTTTGTAGATGTGAACGCACTTGGCAATGTAAGATATTATTAATAGTAACAACTGTCATTTGCAACCCTGGTGATTCATTTGGGGTAGGAAACCATAGATCTCATCACTGCTACCTTGACTACCCCACATGGTACTTCAGAGCTGCAGTCACTATGTGTGATTTCATTTGGTACTTAATGATCATGGAATGTTCTGGAAGTAATCTTGAGGATTAACTAATCCAACCATATCACTTTAAGGGTGTTGAAACTAATACCTGGAGGGGAGAGACTTGCCTCAGGTCCCTACAACCCGGGACGGCCTCCTCTTCAGTTCCAGAGAGTGGGTTGTTTTGCGTCTTGCGTTCTGAGGTCTGTGCTTCTGAAAACACTGGAAACCGGAGCTTTGGGTGGGACGTTTATCCTTAGTCATTAGGTGGAGTTGCAGCTCGACTCATGTCTGCTCACTCACACTGACCCCCTCTGAGCTCCACCGCACAAGGTTCTGGGCAAATTTGGATTGTGCTCGGGGAAGCCCACACGCTTGGGCACAGGGTCCAGGGAAACAGAGAGTAGGAACTGAAGTAGTTTGCCAGCAAGAAAAGGAGACCATGGCCAGTCCTGAATAAGGAAGGTGGAGGGGCCCTGGCTCCTGACTGTCGTCCTCATCAGGCCCCTCCCTGCTGTCCACTCTGACTGCCCCTCTCCGGGGGTGGGGGGGCTCCAGCCACCAGGGCACACACGGCCGCAGGACTGCAAGGGCCCTCTGGAGAGAAGGCTAGGGGCACCCAGCGACACTTAAAGTATTTTGGCAGCAGTCAGGCTTGGTCCACGTAGAAGAGGGATCCGTGAGTGGAGGCTCTGGAAAGACGGACTTTGTCCTATTCATTCAGCACATCCGGTCAACCCTTTTCCTGCTTTCAGCTCTTGCTCGTACGTCACCTTCTAGATCGGCCTGTGGGAACCCCTCTATTTGGACATGTGACTTGTACTCCCTACACGTTGATCCCTGTTTCTGGATTGGATTCACCACCCAGAACATACAGAAAACTCTCAGCTTAGTGCAGGGAGGGAGTCCCCATCTGCCCTCCATCCAGTGTCAGCCTCCTGTCTACACCCCAGCGAGGCACGGCACAGGAGCACTAGTGCCTGGGAAACCAAGTCTGGTCTCCTGCGACTCTCCAGCCACAGACCTGTGCATATCATCAGTGTTCCTACTGATGTCCTCTCTCTCTTTTGCAGGATCCCACATCACATTTACCTGTCCTGTCTCCTTAGTCCCCTCCAGGCTGCAACACGACTTTATCTGTCATGACTTTGACATTTGTAAAGTGCACTCTTGAATTGTTTCTGCAGACTATTCCCCAGTTTGGGTTTGTCTGGTATCTTCTTAGGGTTGATGTGTATCAATTTAATTTATTATTGATTGGGTCTGTCCCAGGGCTATATGGTCCTCTCCTTCAGAGCAAATGTCCTTGCCCATTGGGTTCACTGACCTGCCCCGGGGGCAACTAGAGTGCCTGACACTTGTGCCCAGCGTTGGCCGAGTGAACGGATCAGGTGGAACGCGGCCCAGCATTAGCAGAGCATCTGACCTGAAGTGGGAGAGACCCAGAGCAGCTGGGTGGTACCTGAGCCATGGGGCTAGCCAGGCTGGGAGGCCCTGAAGCCCGTTGCATTCGGGTTGTGTGATTTGAGAATATCCCCGATGGTGGTGTATGAATCCAGACTCATGAGCTTGCGCAGGTGTTAGCTGAACACGTGCTTTTGCCATGGAGTCTTGTGCTGGGCACCCGGGACGCAGCCCCTGAAATGGGGTTACTTTCCTTGTGGACCAAGAGCCCAGGGAAGTGCATGGGAAGACCCAGTGGCCACACTACAGACAGTTAGTGGTCTAGCATCTGACTCTAGATCAGTGGTGTCCGAGCTCCAGCCGACTTCACAGTCACCTACCTGGTCAGAGCACGGATCGCTGGGTCTCACCAGCATGGTTTCTGCTTCGCTCGGTCTGAGGTAGAGCCTAAGAAGTCACACATGTCACAAGTCCCCAGGTGATGCTGAAGCTGCTGGTACAGTGATCCCACTTTGAAAACCACTTCTCTAGATGTTCAGAGGAGAAACAGGAAATTAGCGAAAGCCAGGAAGTCTTCCTGGAGGAAAAGGTCAGGCTTGAGTGGGAGAGGATTTACCCCGGTGTGGGGGGGTCCCCACTCTCTTGGTGCCGCCACCTGCACTCTGTGGGTGCCTTCTGCCTGCCTTTGCCGTGGTGGCTGCTGGCCTCCCTGTGGCCTTGTCCAGTCCTCTTGGTACAGTGAGCAGTCTTCCCCGGGGGAGTCGGAGCCCCCAGAAGAGGAGGCTGAGTAAGCCTCTGACGGGAGTTGACCTTGGCCACCTCAGGTGCGCTCACCCTGAGCCTGGATGCGTCGGTCCTGCACAGGCTGTCCGATGTGTTTATTTGTCTGGGCCTCACTCCCTGCCTGCTGCCGCCCTCTGAGGTGTTGCTGTTGGGCTCCGTGGCTCTATTTCTGTTTTCCCGTCTGGCACCAGCTCAGCAGGGGCTGATGAGGTATGCGGCCACCCTTGCTTTCTTCCTGGCTCCGTGGTCTTCTTGAGGCCGGCACTTGGTCAGATAGAGCCTTTGAGTCGCACTAGAGTATCTGCTGTGGAGAAGAAGGGTTCTTTTCGGGGCGCCTGGGTGGCTCAGTTGGTTGAGCGACTGCCTTCGGCTCGGGTCATGATCCCGGAAACCCGGGATCGAGTCCCACATCGGGCTCCCTGCTAGGCAGGAAGCCTGCTTCTCCCTCTCTCACTCCCTCTGCTTGTGTTCCCTCTCTGGCTGTGTTTCTCTCTGTCAAATAAATAAATAAAATCAGAAAAAAAAAAAAAAAAAAAAAAAAAGAAGGGTTCTTTTCAGGAGCGAGGTGCTCTGTGGTGGTAGGAGAATGCTGGGAGGTAAATAATTACATTTGGACTGGACACGTAACAGTGGTAAGAACGTTTACACATGTGCACGTGTGCTTCAACTTTCAGATTCACTTTAGAAGTTTTATTCCTTGGGGCGCCTGGGTGGCTCAGTTGGTTAAGCGACTGCCTTCGGCTCGGGTCATGATGCCGGAGACCTGGGATTGAGCCCCACATCGGGCTCCCTGCTTGGCGGGAGGCCTGCTTCTCCCTCTCTCGCTCCCCCTGCTTGTGTTCCCTCTCTGGCTGTGTTTCTCTCTGTCAAATAAATAAAATCTTTAAAAAAAAAAAAAAAAGAAGTTTTATTCCTTTAGGTGGCATTCAAAAATTGGTGTTAGAGTGAGGCAGGGGCATCAGGAAGCTTGGGGGAGGCCATGGATCATGTGTGTGGTTGGAAGACCCTGGGCAGGAAGGTAGTGTGTCATCCCCATCACACAAGGTTGGAACAAGAGGGAGCTTCTGGTTCAACCCCTTCATTTTAACTGAGACCGTCAAAGGCTAAGCGACTTACTTGCCCTGCTCAAATGTCACCTCCTCAACTATCCCAGGCCACATCAAATCGCTCTTTCCCTTGTGTTCCAAAGTTGTTATATTTGTAACACCTTTCTTGTTTTAAGTAGCCATGTATGGGTTTGTTTTACCTATTAGATCAAGGATGGGCAAATTACAGGCCGTAGGTCCAATCCGGCCTACTGCCTGTTTTTGTAAATAAAGTTTTATTGGGACACAGCTATGCCTGTTTGTTTATCTGTTGGCCATGGCTACTTTTCAGTACAGTGGCAGAGGTAAGCAGGTGCCACAGGGACTGAATGGCTTGAATGGTCTAAAATATTGACTATCTGGGCCTTTACAGAAAAAATTTACCAGGCCCTGCAATAGAAGGTGAACTCTCGGAGGGCAGGAGTGGAGTGTCATTCATCTTTGCTCTTCCGTTTCTTGCTTAATAGTAGGCACTTAATAAATATATGTTGACTAGGCTCAAAAGTGCAGTGGGCTGATTTGTCAAAGATTAAGTGTGCTGGGCTGGGGCCATTCCCTGGCTGTCCTGGTTTCCCCAGGTTTCATCCCTCTGTTGGACCACCTTGTGGTCCAGGTTTTTCTTTTTTTCTTTTAAGATTTCATTTATTTATTTGTCAGAGAGAGAGAGAGAGAGCACAAGCAGGGGGAGCAGCAGGCAGAGGGAGAGGGAGAAGCAGGCTCCCCGAGGAGTAGGGAGCCTGATGTAGAGCTCGATCCTAGGACTCTGAGATCATGACCTGAGTTGAAGGCAGATGCTGAACTGACGGAGCCACCCAGCATCCTGCTCCGGTTTTTTCTATAGAAGGATAACATTATTCACTTGCTGAGTCCTGCCACAGAGCCCACTGATCTGTGGTGAGGATAGAATGGGATATGGAATTATCTTAATAGAACCACAGCCTTGATGCTGGTGCTCCTGACCATTCTAAATCAGCCTCGCACTCGCTTTCTCTTTCTGAATCTCTGTGGCTCACCTGTCACTCACCTTTCTCTGGGGCCCCCATTTGCCTGCAGAGTTACACTACGCACTTGGCCTGTCATTCATGACCTTCCTTATTTTGGCCACTACCTATCGTCTGTCTCTCACTTCTCCAGCAAAACCTGTTGTTGATCCAGAATCTTCTGCACGATGTCCTCTATATATTTATTGCACCTTTGTTGGGACCCACCCTTATGCCCCACCCCGACCTTTAATCTTCCTGATTCTCTCCTGTCTGCCCTTCTAGGTCCCCCTGTGTCTGATCTTGCTAGAGTCTTTGGACCTTGGCCAACTTGAGTGACTGATTTGCCACTCAGGGCAGTGTTTTTTGTTGTCATTTTTTAATCCTCATGGACACTTGTGAAAAACCCCCACAGCCTAGACTCCAGATGTGTGGAAATAGAATGTCCAAAGATGGAGCCAGGTCTCTCTCTCTCTCTCATTTTTTTTTTAAGTAGCTCCTCACGTGGTTATGATTTTGGCCACAGTTTGAGGGACATTAAGTAGAAACAGTGTGCTTTGCAATAGTATTTATCTTTTTACGAGACTCATTATGAGACTATCTATATGAGACTCTTACATTCAGATAAACTGGAAACATCTCGAAGGCAGATCTGGGTCTCCTTTTTTTTGAGTGGCACACACATCTTAAGTCTGTGAGAGGCTTTGTGGGTGAGATTATCTCTCGTATCAGGCCGGCATCTGGGACGCGCCCGGGAGATGTTTGCTCGAGGATCACTATACGAGAGCGATAGCAGGTGCTCGGGGAAGCAAACCAGGATCCATGCAGCAGGGGCTTATCCCTCCAGAGCAGGCCCAGTGTGTGCCTCTGACTGACATCCTTAGTTGTGGACACAGAAACGCTCACCACACAGATTTCCTGTGCTTCTCCGGAACTCTTTTCTTTCCTCTCCCTAGGCTCATGTAAAAAGCCTTCTATTTTCCCTTCCCCTTTGGCTGATCCCAGTCATGCCAGGCCATAGTGCGCATGCTGCTGGGGAGAAGTTTGTTTGGACACTTAAGAATGTAGAAGAGGGTTAGCTTGTGTGATGAGTTTTGCTTTCCCATTTAGCATGCTCAGAGAGAAGTGCAGATGTTTCATCTCTGCCTGGCGAATTCTGCTGCCTCTTTACACAGGCCTGCTTTCTGCGGCCTCAGAAAGTGCTCCTTGCCTTCTTCAGGGTGTGATGGAGCTGCCTCAGTTGCCTTCAAGCAGACACAGTGCCCAGGCCTCTTGTCTTTTTCCTGTTAATGTGGCAGGAATGGTATCTCTCTGAAGAAATCATTTCAAGGGGTGCCTTGTTCAGAACCATTGTGCTAGGTTATCTGGAGCACAAGGATGCTGTCGTTTTATGGAGAAGAGGAAAGAGCTCTGCATAGAACCCCCAGTGAGCTTGCAAGCCTGGGTCCTGTTCAGGGCCCCCTCTAACAGGAGTGGAAAGTTCTTTGTCTGTAATGGAAAGAGAGGAAACAAACAATATGAAGAGACAGCTTCATAAAAACAGAGGGAGGAGGCACTAGTGAGGGCTCATATAGGAAGACGGTATTTCCTTAGGAATCTGCAGCCACGCGAGCATATATGGGAACCTTGGCTTTGGCAAATACATGCTCCAATGACTGTGGATAAAAACTTCTTTCTCCTGTTGTTTCATCACCAGCATGCTGTATATAGGGGAAAAACTGTAGGTTCTAGACCTTACTCCCCTCCTCCCTCGTGATTTCACTCCATTAATATTAGGCTTATTTTTTATATGAGAGGCTTATTGCTTAATTTAAAAATGGAATGGATTATTAGCTTTTTAATAAACAATAGCATTTACTATCGACTGACAAGGGCTCTAATCATTTAATTTATGACTGCCTTTCTGTTCATGAAATGGAACAAAAACTGTTACCTACCTCAAATGGGACCTGTCGCCCATGAATGTGGACAGTGGGGATTCAGGGCATGTTTCATACAGAGCGCGGGCGGGGGCTGTCAGACACGAGGGAGTGAGTCTGTGCCTAACTGCCAGACCCTGTTTCCCTCCAGGACCCCCAGAGCCAAGAGCGTGGACAGGAGTAGCTCTGTAGAGTGACTGACCGTGTGATCCCGTGTTACACATGGAGACAGGGCTGGCATAGTCTCTCCAGCAATGAGAGAAACCACCTGGTTTCAGATTCTGAAGCAGAGAGTGCTACGTACAATGTGGGATAAAAATTGGGGCCCTTTATTCTATAGAAGGGATAGAAACCGTGCGCTGATAAATAGCCAATTTCATTGTGATATAAAGTGTGGTTGGTCAAATTGACTTCTATTTTTGATAAAAATGAGGTTCTGGAAGGCCATTCTGGCTTCTGTGCTTATGAGAGAGGCTCAAAGAGGAGTGTTGGTGTGCTTCCCAAAGACAGAGTACTGCTGGGGTCATGCTGTCCCTGGGCGCTTGGCCCCGGAGAACGAAAACAAGCGAGTGAACTCAATCTTGTCCATAAGGAGCTTGCAGACTGATGGGGGCACAGCATGCCCTGCACGAGAGGGTGTCACCGAAGGTGGTGAGGACCCGTGTTCTTGATTGCCAGCGAGAGCCAAACACGGGGCAGGAAAGCCCTTCTCCTGGAGACTCACAAAGCGTGCCGGCCTAGTTACGGAGGGGGCACCTCGGCTCATCCCTGGAGAATCAAACAGGGATGGAAAGGGTAACGGGAACAGAGAAAGGTGATAAGGTACAGACCATGTTCATGGCAGGTCAAGGGTTCTTTCTTGAGTGCCCTCTCCGTGCATGGAGTTCCCGTCCGGTGAGGGGAGTCAGGTAAGAGCTCGGTACAGGACTAAGCGGTACCCCTTGGGCTTATCTTCACTCCTTACAAGAATTGCTGAGTATAATAAATGTCTTTAATTGTAGTAATTCATTTACTACAATGAGGGCAACTTGATGAAGTCAGAACCACGGTGGTTCTCAAATTAGAGAAAAGGAAACCGAGATGCTTGGGGTTACGTGACTTGCTTAAGTTCACGCAGCTGGTGTGTCATGACGCGGAGCTTCCCACCTGCTCATCTGACCTCGGAGCCTGTGGCCTTGGCCGAGCCCCTCACGCTGCCCCTTCTCACCCCAGCAGAGTGGGAGCCGCTTGAGAACAGGGGCGCATTTCACCCCTCATCCCGGTCACGCTGTGAACTGTTGGCGTGTGGCCTGAGCTCAGGAAGCGTATATGGAGAACCACAGATGCGCTCTGCAGACTCAACGTGGGGGGCGATCACATCTTTTGGGTTCTGAGGGGGGCAGTTTAGAGAAGGTAAGGGTGGGGGAAGGCATTTCAGGGCGAGAGAAGAACGTGAGCAAAGTGCCGGAGTGGGTGAGTGGGAAGGGTGTGCAGGGGGGGAAGGGTCTGGTGCTCTTTGGGTTCGGCTGGATGCATCTAGGGAGCTGGAGGTGACCTGGGAAGGGGCGTGCAGGCCTTGAGTTCTGGTGAGTGCTGGCTCCTTTTTGGGACTTCTCGGGATCTGAAGGATTGGGTTGGGCCTCTGGCCTCTGAGGGCATGTCAGACGTTGGGTTCTGCTGAGCTCACCCTTTGGTGTCTATGTCAGATTGGACACCTCATGGTCTGGATTCCAGAGAGCATTTCCTTGGTTAAAGACAGGCATCGAGCAACCACATTCTGTGGCTGGAGAGATACATAAAGATTGCTCGCTGGTTAGTGCTCTTATCCGTATGTTAGGCTATTGGTGCTTGTTGCCAGGGAGCACTGGGTGAGTGGTGGGGGGAAAGGCCTGGCCCAAGGGAGTCAGCACTCTGGTCTGACCGAGTTTCTCAGGCCCCAGCTTGCTGCCTGGCAGGGTACCCAAGTCCTGCTCTCTAGGTTTGGGGAGCTGAACTAAAGCAACCGAAGAAATCAACAAATCATCACCAGATCAGGTCCTTGATAGAGTGTGATAAAGAATGACATATGAGGGAGGAAGCAGATGTTCATCACCCTACCTCAACCTTAGCCCCTGAAATTGTGTCATTTATGAATAAGATTTTACTTTTCAGAAGGAAAATTCCTTCTCAGTGAATATCGGGCTATACCCTCCTTAATGTCTCCTGCCTGGGCATGGTCAGGCGTGGGGGTTGGAGACCAGGCCTTTAGGAGGTGAGCTTCGACCTGCTGGTCTTTTCTTCTGAGCCAGCACTGAGGCTGAGCATGGGAGGTGGCTGAATGGCTGTCTGGGGGAGAACCCCAAAGCCATAAGGAGTCACCCCATTTTCTCCTTTCTTCTGCTACAAAACCAAGAATGTTATGCCAAACTTGGGACAAATTTTGACCCTGCTCTGCCTGTGTGGAGAGTTGAGTCATTGATCAGAGAAGGATGGACCAGTTTCCCTCAAGGATGGACTCTTTGTTAGGAAGCTGATTCTCATATTACTCTGATTTCAGATCTCAGAAAATTCTAGCAATATAGACTCCAAAGACTAAACGTTTTATAACTATTTCTTCATGGGATTAGACTCGCCAGGTGTTGGACCAGTCTCCAGAGATATGGCCTTCTGGACTAGTGTCCCTATGTAAGGAATGGCACCCACTCAGACCGTGTTTGCCAGGACCTGGATTTCAGGGCCACATGTGTCTTCATCCATCCTTTTGTGAAACTGGGCCAGTGATACAGTGACCTGATTTCTGACGGTCTTCAGCTACTCACAGTGGAATCGGCTGTGGTCAGGCCAGGATGGAGCTGACCAGGACGAAGCCCAACCTGGGAGCAGAAGCAAAGCGTCAGGACCAGGGAGGAGGGGGCAAAACCACTGAGGGCCAGGCTCCGAGTGGTCAGAGGTCAGCAAGAGCAGCCCGTTTATGATTTTGGCACAGGGGTGCCCATTAGCCATGACCATTAGTCCTGGACTGTGAGCAAGGTCTGTAGCCAAAAGAAGGTTGGAGGCTCCCCACTTCAGCTGCTGCCTGAAGCAAGAGGGGAAGGAGATGCTGGAATTACCTCACCTGGCCGGAGTCAGCTTTGCCCTGCACATTGGCAGCCGGGGCTGGTGGCTGCTTATGGATGCAGACAAATCATACAGGAAGTGGGGCCTCCCTGGCTGGCCGCTTGCCCTATGCTTTGGGGCCATGCCCATAACTAAGCAGTCACGTGTCCCTTAAATAAAGGTGGCTGGAAGTTTTATCCGGAAGCTAATATGGAACCAAACACCTGGGTGGCTGCCAAGACCTCAACTGCTCAGGTTAAGAAGGAGGGGCGTGGCTCTGTGGCTTGCCCTTATGAGTGTCTTGGCTGGGGACAGGTGCTTGCTTGCTGGTCAAGAGAGGGCAACTGCGGTGGCTCATCTTAGAGATTCCAGGGGGGAGAGATGGAGGGTAGGGTAAGGCAGAGGCTGCTTCCTGTTGAGTGAGCATGTCTTCACGTTCCTAAATTCCAGCTGGAAGATGATGTTATTAATACAAATCACTAGCGATTGGTAAACTCTTATAGCAACCCCGCGTAGCATTAACATAACCCGTTGTTATTTCTCTTTTACAGAGGAGGATGTTGAGGTGAAGGTGGTTAAGTGGCTTGCCAAAGCTAATTAGCCAGTGAGTGCAGGGCCAGGGATTCAACCCCAGGTTCGGCAGCCGCACACTGGGCTCAGCATCAGCAATGGCATTGATGACCTTGGGACTCCGCTCTTGCCTGCGTGGGGCTGGGCTGACATACATTTGATCTTGCTGGAGAAATTGCCAGTCTTCTCAACCTTTGGAAAGTTTGAGAAGTGGAACTGCAAAGCTGTATCCCAAGGGCATGTCTCCTTGTTTGCTGAATTTTTTTTAGGAGACATTTAACTTTCTTTTTTACAGCAGGCTTTCTTGCCCAGTTATGGGAAACTGATAATTGCCTGTCTCTGTCTTGGCTGTCTTCCACCCCTCCAAAAACTCAGCTGCTCCTTGATGTCTTCTTTTGGCTCTTAAGGGGGCCATGCATCTGTAGTCAGAGCCAGATGGCAGGGCTGGCCCAGGCCATGCACGGAGGCCTTTCTGAAGCCAGTGCCATGCGGCCCCGTCACCATTCCAAGGCTGCTGTGAAGTGAGTGGGGATGGCCATGTGTTCCCCAAGGAGGGAGGGGGGAGTGGGAGAAGGTGAATCATGGTCAATGGCTGATTGGCCCAGGCCATCCAGTCTTTATCCTATCTGGATAGAAGTCCAAACTTGGGTGTCAGATAAATCCCAGTGTCTGGCCTGCCTTTGTCTTTAGGAGCCTGGAGTCAAGGAGACCCTTCACGAATATAATTTCTAACCATGTCATGGTTGGGTGTGCCGGTGCTAGAGTCTGATGGCCTGGGCCCACTAGTGAGCCACGTGACTGAGGCCACTTTCAGTAGGATGGGCTACCTAATTTATGGTGGCCAGTGCCTAGTGTCTATATACAATGGAGTATTACTCAGCCACCAAGAAGAATGAAAGCTTGCCATTTGCAGCCACATGGGTGGAATTGGAGGGTTTATGCTGAAGGAAATAAGGCAGAGAAAGATAAATACCACATGATCTCATTCATATGTGGAATTTAAGAAGCAAAACAGATGAATATAGGGGAAGGGAAGGAAAAATAAGACAAAAACAGAGAGGGAGACAAACCCTAAGAGACTCTTAACCCTAGAAACCAACTGAGGGTTGCTGGAGGGGAGGTAGGTGGGGTGTGGGGTAACAGGCATGAAGGAGGGCTCTTGATGGAATGAGCACTGGGTGTCATGTGTAATTGATGAGTCACTGACCTCTACCTCTGAAACTAATAATACCCTATAGGTTAATTAATTGAATTTAAATAAGAAGAAAAATTACCGAGGATTTTAAGATGGTGACAGAAGAGCATTAAGCCAAACCTGGGGACCTGTGGACTTGCTTAGTTCCTCTGTCAAGACTCTGGATCCTCATCTGTGACATGGAGATAATACATTGTATATCCCGCAAGGGCTTGTCACGAGGTTTAAGCATGAGGCCACCTGGTAAGGGCTTGATAAAGTTAGCGTGGATAAGTGCCATGTCGGAAACTGCCAGCCTCGTTTCGGGCCATGGGCAAGGGACTGTGGAGGGCAGTGGGACCCTCAAGTAATGGCTCAGCTGAAGGAGCACTTTGTTCCTTGCTCTCACCTGCTTGTGGTTTGGGACTTTCACCTTTGCCAAGCACAGAAGCCTCCTTTGAGGGAGAGGGGAGGCTTCTCACATGTGCGAAGGCCGTGCCCTGCGTCCTGCAAGCCATGGGCTGGAGGATGGCCAGGGGAAACGGATGCTGTTTTTTCCCTGCGTTCATTTTTAATTTGCTGAAAAAACTCAATTCCTGACACCATGGAATTTCCCTCCAAATATTTTACTATGCTTCTCTGAAAAATAAAAAAAAATTTTTCTTTAAAAATTTTTCTTTCTTTCTTTCTCTCTCTCTCTCTCTCTCTCTCTCTCTCTCCTTCCTTCCTTCCTTCCTTCCTCCCTCCCTCCCTCTGTCCTTCCTTCCTCCCTCCCTCCCTCTCTCTGTCCTTCCTCCCTCCCTCCCTCTCTATCCTTCCTTCCTTCTTTCCTCCCTCCCTCCCTCTCTCTGTCCTTCCTTCCTCTCTCCCTTCCTCCCTCTCTCTGTCCTTCCTCCCTCCCTCTCTGTCCTTTCTTCCTTCCTCCCTCCCTCCTTCCCCCTCTCTCTCTTTCCTTCCTCCCTCACTCCCTTCCTTCCTCTCTCTGTCCTTCCTTCCTCCCTCCCTCTCTCTCTCTCTCTCTCTCTCTCTCTCTCTCTTTCTTTCTTTCTTTCTTTCTTTCTTCATAAACTTATTTATTTTAGAGAGAGAGAAGGAGGGAAAGAGGGTGTAAGTGGGGGGAAAGAGAGGAGAAGGGAGAGAGAGAATCCCAAGCAGGCTCCCCGCTGAGGGTGGAGCCGGACACGGGCTCAATCCTATCACCCTGATCACAACCCAAGCTGAAACCAAGAGTTGGACACCCAGCCAACTGAGCCATCCAGACACCCCAAGCAAGAACATTTTCTTATATATGCACAGTAACATTGTTATAGACATTGTGATTTGTTTTGTTTTGTTTTTTAAAGCAGCATTTTATGGAAAATTTAGCTAGGTATTTGTGGGAAGGTAAAGTGATTAGTCTAGATTTGCTTTGCTAGGATGAAGGTCTGTTATCCAGATTCAAACTCTGCGTGCTTGTTTACATTTAATTGCCTATGAATGGCAATTTCTGCAGAAATCATTTAATTGGCCATTCAGTGGCTCATAATTTTGGTAAGAAAGATCTGGGTACTCCTGCCTCATTGCCCCAGTGGGTGAGAATGAAAACCACTTCTCAGGAGGAGATTCTGTGTCTTATCTACTCTCCTGGGTCCTTCTCTCTCTTTCATGTAACCCATACCAGGGACCTCCTAAAGAGCTTCCTGGCCTTTGGAAAAACATCCCCCACTGGCTCATTCTCCACAAACCACGAGAGAGGTTGACGATGCCACCTGGCCTGTGAGAATGTCACCTAGACTTCTCATTCATTTAATAAAACCTTTCAAAACCTCCCCAATGCCTTCAGCAGAGATCAGCTGGCTACCTCGGTATGGCCCATGAGCTGAGGATGGTTTATATATCTTTTAGTGGTTGCAAAAAAACAAAAGAAGGGTATTATTTTTCGACGCATGAAAATCATGAGATTCAAATTTCAATGTCTATAAATAAAGTTTTATTGGAACATAGCCACTTGCATTCATTTTTGTATTTTCTGTGGCTGCTTTCATGTAACCATGGTGGTTGAGCAGTTGCCCAGATCGTTACAGAAAAGTTTGCTGACACCCAAGCTGTAGGGTAAAATTCTTGCTTTTTGGCATCACATCTAAGGCTTTGGTCCCTGTCTCCTGCCTGCCTTCCTCCCCACCCCACCTCACTTCTCTTGCCCTTTATGCTCTTTGGAACTTCCAGCTTCTTCTGTCTCCTGCATGGGTCGTTTTCACCTCTGTTCCTTCTCTCCGTCCTTTTCTCTTCCTGGGCTACATGTCATGGACTCATTTCTGCAGAAATCATCTTACAGGAGGCATCCTGGGCCCACCGCTCTGGTTTAGCGGTTCCCTGCATGGGACTCACTGGATAGGAACAATAGAGAGAAATGCAGAGGCTCTGAGAACTTGGGCGCCAGATGCTTGGCACAATGGAAGCAGGGCTTGGGGGGGAAATGGCTCACCCGGTCAGGAGACCGGGATGGAGTGGCTGGTCCACACCATGTACTCTAGAGGTGAAACAGACTTGGGCTCTGTCCCTTTGGGGCTAGTGTTCCAGTGGGGAGACAGTGTACCCATTAACACTTTAGTGAGAAGGAGTTTCCAGTCCTCACTGGTGCTCTGGAAGGCCTTCCTGGCCACCAAGGAGATGAGATCTAAGTCCTGAATGAACAGAGCACTGGCAGCCAGAAGCCCTGGAGTGACAGGGAAGGATGAGCTCTTTTCCTTTCCATCTTCAGCCTCAAGGAGATGGCGAGAGGCCATGCATCTCTCCTCCCCTGGCCCACAGCGCCATGGCCTGAAAAGTCACGGCAGGCTCTCCGGTCAGAGCCCTCCCTGGTGGGTGGGTGGCACCTTCCCTAGGCCCTTGTCTAGGGCTACCTGGCATCTAGCCCAACCCCAGGATGTTCCCAGCAGCCATCTGTTGAGTTCTGCAAAATGGCTGGGAGGGACTTCAGCAGTGGACCCGTCTGGTCTTTTCATTTCAAGAAACAAAACCAAAAGCCAGAGAAGTAGAGTCCATTGGCCACTGGGCTGATCAGAGGCAGAACCAGGACCAGACTCCTGATTCCTTGACCCTCAAAGAAAAGCATCCACTCGTCTTCTTTTGAGTTGATTAGGGGATACCCGGAGAATCAGCCCCCAGAGTTGAGCTAAGGCCACCAGAGGCCACTGGGAAACCTTGGATCAAGGTACCATCCAAGAGACTGGATGGGACTCCTGTGTGCCAGAATTGCTCTTTGCTGGAGGTTCGGAGGCACCGTGGGAGGCTCTTGCTCTAATCCCATTGGCTTAATTTAGCTGCAGTCTGGGGGAGGCTTGCTAATTATAGCCAGTTGGCCATGCTGGGAGCTATAAATAGGGTGGGAGACACCTGTTTGGTCATTAGTAGGCATTTATCAAGGCACCTACAAAGGATTCAGTGATGGAGCTGGGCGTGGCAGGAACACAGACACCAGAAGCCTTGAATTGTGCTCTGAACTGACAGTTTAGTCAGAGGAAGCCATTGCAAACAGTGAGGTGGGGAATCAAGAGCATGACTTGGGAACAAGGCTGTCAGAGCTCAAATCCTGGCTTTTCACAGCTGCGAGCCCCTGGGAAAGTTGCTGGAACTCTCTTCCTTCAGTTTCTCATCTGCAAAATGGAGGACTTAATACCTGCCTAATAAAGATGTTGTAAGATTAAAGAGCTACGTGCACATATGTGTACTCATTTGTTAGGTATATTTATGCATTATAATTACATAATCACATATTCTGTTCTATAATGATATAAAAGTAATATATGTATATATATATGTATTATTTAGAATAGCCCAGTATCTTGAGTCAAATGAAATCGTTATTTATTACTGCATGAGGACAGCTCCAGAAGCAACCTGCCCCTGAGTGACCATCTTGCACAGAAACCTTATCTTGGAGGAGTGTTGGATGAAAGTGCCTCCCAGCCTCCAATGGGACAGTACCGTGTGGCAATTGAGAGTGTAGCTTTTTCAACCTGGGCTTCGGTTTTAGCTCTCTTACCTCCTGTTAGCCATGTTACTTCCCATGTTGTCTCTGTTCTTCATCTGTAAAATGGGCCTGTAAAATCTGTAAAATCATCAGCAATGAGCATTTCTTGGGTAGGATTGAAGAGCTAACATACCTGGAGAGCAGTTCAGAGCACAAGGCCTAGCACGGAGTAGCTCTGAGACAATGTAAGCATTGTTAACCCTTTTCTCGTCTGCCTTTGGCAGCCATTCCAGGCTTATGTTGCTCTCCTATGGAGAACGGTGCCATACCCCAGAGGGCCGAGGGCTGGTCCTGAGATGTCGTGGCCTGAAGGTGGGCAGCTGGGGCTGCTTCTTTTGCAGTCCTCTTGTTTCAGCTCTTAGTGTCCCTTCTCTGGAGCTCCTGTGACACCCCCTTTTATAGGAATGCTGCTTCTTCCCATGCCTCTGCCCTTGTGTCCCCAGACACAGCACGTGGTGGGCACCCAGGAAGCTATGCCACTACTGTCTCCCAGGAGGCTGAGTAACAAACACAGAGTTCTGGTCATAACTTATTGAGGGTATGAGCTGAGCTTTCCAAGGGCTAAGACGAGGCAGGAGAAAGGGTGGTAGCTTCCCCCCGTGGAGAGCTGTGTTTGCCGTCACAGAGGAAGAAGAGATAAAGGGATGGGAATTGCTGGATTAGCATGGAGAGAGGCCAAGGGATGCAGGGATGGGGGAGATTCCTAGGAGGTCTCCTGGGAGAGAGGCACATTTGCCTTCTCCTGTGCTACAAAGCAAGGGCATCAGAGTGGAAATGTCAGGAAGATAAATCTCCCTTAGAGATGGGTCGAGTTCCCTGGCTCTACACCTGCATAAAGTGAGAAGCATGAGAAGAATGTGGCCCTGGGTGTTAGGCACGCCGGGATGGGCTTGACGCTCCAAGCGCGGTTAGCAGTGTGGGCCCCACCCCCGACCTGCTGAGCCTGGACCTTAAGTTCAGCCAGGTTCCCAGGTGTGCCTGTGGAACTCGCCTCTAGAGCAGTGCTTCTTCTTCTTTTAATTTTATTTATTTGACAGAGAGAGAGAGAGAGAGAGAGAGGGAGAGAGATCACACTTAAGCAGAGAGACAGGCAGAGAGAGAGGAGGAAGCAGGCTCCCTGCTGAGCAGAGAGCCCGATGCAGGCCTCGATCCCAGGACCCTGAGATCATGACCTGAGCTTTAACCCACTGAGCCACCCAGGCGCCCTAGAGCAGTACTGCTTAAGCGAGGAGTCCTTCCCAACCCACAGCTGAGAAAACTGAGGCTCTTCTATGGGCCTTGAGTCCTGGTTCTCAGAGTTCTGCTGCTCTCACTGGACCACCAGGGAAGCACTGACTCTTTCCTGGGAGCAGCATCAGCCTGGAGGCTTGTTAGAAGTCAGGAGCCCCCGGGGTGGCGCGGTCCAGGTGTCTCTGCAGCTCTGGGGAGATTACCGGGAGCAGGAGCACTGGGCTGCAGCCCCGGCGGCACGGTGCAATCCCTTGGGAAGATAAACAAAGGAAATATTTGGGTCACTGAAGGGCATATGCGCGTGGCAGGGACCCTGGGAAAGCCACCAGCTCCTCGGGTGATTGGAATGTGCAGACAGCATTGAGGACCAGTGCTTTAGGCCCACGCAGTCATAAGCCTCAGTTTTCTCAGCTGTCAACTGGGGAGATCTGGGTAGACTAACCCCAGTTTGTGTGCCTCAGGGAGCCTTTCACTGAACTCCCTGGGGCCTGGAAAAGTGCCTAGGGAGGCGGGCTTCCATCTGTCAGAAAAGGAACCGCCGAGATTCCTGCGCGGGCAGAAGTGGGATTGGATACCCGCAGTGGGCTGAGGGGTGGAATTAGAATGTGCGGCTTGTGGGTCCAAGTACTAAGTGCTGTAAAGTCGATACCCTGCTTGTTGCAATAACTTTGTTCTGCACAAGGCACTCAGCAGCTCCATGAGAGCCCAGCTCAGAATTCCCCTTGCCGCTACCTGCTGTCACCTGCCACCACCCACTCAGGCGGCCCCCTGTAGTGGGTCCTTCTCTCTGTGTTGGGATACAGTGAAGTGGGCCACAGCCCGGGCACCCTTGGGTTGGAATGGGGGTTATTGGGAGCCTGGCCCCCTCGCCCTGAACATGGGTAGTGGCAAGAATGAAGTTTAGAGAAATATTTACCCGGAGTAATCCTTCTGCTATGCCACTACCCGTCTCCCAGGAGGCTGAGTAACAAACACAGAGTTCTGGTCATAACTTATTGAGGGGATGAGCTGAGCTTTCCAAGGGCTAAGACGAGGCAGGAGAAAGGGTGGTAGTTATGGTCTCCAGACCCAGGCTCTGCAGCGACGGGGTTGAGGGCCTCTGGAAGTAGCCATTGGCTCCAACCAGCAGGTGAAGCTGTTTGTGCATTATAAATGCTGGACTCAAAAGCATCATGAACCACCAGATGTGGAAAGTAATCCTAATTTAATTTTACAAACAAGATTATGTGGTGCTTACCAAGTGCCCGAGACTGTGTTCAGTATTAACATATGGGATCCTTGTTACCATGATTTCTTCCATTTCACATGAACAGGTGCTCTTGGGGGGTCTGCGATGGTCAACCTCTGCATTTCATAACTGGGTAGACTGAGACCCAGAGATTAGGTCTGTGCCCAAGGGGTCATAGTGAGTAAGCAGCAGAGACAAAATAAGAAGTCAGGTCCTAGTCATTAAAGCACACTTTGAAAAACAAATGGTTTAGCAAAACCTCTTCTTGATTTTTAGTCTGGGATGATTTTAATACAGAGCTGCCTGGATTATGTAACATCAGAAGGAATAATTCACAGGGTATTTGTTTGGAAATATTCACAAGAAATTTGTTTTAAAAATTTTAAATTCAATTACCATATCATGCATTATTGGTTTCAGAGGTAGAGGTCAGTGATTAAGTCTTATGTAACACCCAGTGTTCATTAGATCATGTGCCCTCCTTAATGTCCATCACCCAGTTACCCCAACCCCCCTCCTCCCCTCCAGCAACCCTCAGTTTGTTTCCTATGCTTAAGGGTCTCCTATTTTTTTTTTTTTAAGATTTTATTTATTTACTTGACAGAGAGAGAGGGATCACAAGGAGGCAGAGAGGCAGGCAGAGAGAGGAGGAAGCAGGATCCCCGCTGAGCAGAGAGCCCGACGTGGGCCTCGATCCCAGGACCCTGAGATCATGACCTGAGCCAAAGGCAGAGGCTTTAACCCACTGAGCCACCCAGGCTCTCAAGAGTCTCCTATGGTTTGTCTCCCTCTCTGATGTCATCTTGCTTTATTTTTTCCTCTCTTCCTCTATGTTCATCTGTTTTGTTTCTTAATTCCACATATGAGTGAGATTATATAATTGTCTTTCCCAATTGACTTATTTCACTTAGCATAACACCCTCTAGTTCCATCTACTTGTTGCAAATGGCAAGATTGCATTTTTCTGATGGCTGAGTAATAGTCCATTGTGTGTATATACCACATTTTCTTTATCCATTCATCTGTTGATGGACATCTAGGCTCTTTGGCTATTGTGGACATTGCTGCTATAAACATTGGGGTGCAGGTGCCCATTCGGATCATTACATTTGTATCTTTGGGGTAAATACCCAGTAATGCAGTTGTTGGGTCATAGGGAGACTGTATTTTTAACTTTTTGAGGAATCTCCGTACTATTTTCTGGGGTGGCTGCACCAGATTGCATTCCCACCAACAGTGTAAGAAGGTTCCTCATTTCCTGCATCCTCGCCAACATTTGTTGTTTCCTGATTCATTAATTTTAGCCCTTCTGACCGGTGTGAAGTGATATCTCAATGTGGTTTTGATTTGTATTTCCCTGATGCCGAGTGCTGTTGAACATTTTTTCATGTGTCTGTTGGCCATTTGGATGTCTTTTTTAAAGAAATGTCTGCTCATGTCCTCTACCATTTCTTGATTGCATTATTTGTTTTTTGGGTGTTGAATTTGATAAGTTCTTTCTTTCTTCCTTTTTTTTAAAAAATATTTTATTTATTTGACAGAGAGAAACACAGCCAGAGAGGGAACACAAGTAGGGGGAGTGAGAGAGGGAGAAGCGGGTTTCCTGCCGAGCAGGGAGCCCGGTGTGGGACTTGATCCCGGGTCTCTGGGATCATGACCTGAGCCGAAGGCAGTCGCTTAACCAACTGAGCCACCCAGCTGTCCCTGATAAGTTCTTTATAGATTTTGGATACTAGCCCTTTATCTGCTATGTCATGTGCAAATATCTTCTTCCATTCTGTAGGTTGTCTTTTAGCTTTGTCAACCATTTTCTTTGCTATGCGAAAGCTTTTATCTTGATGAAGTTCCTATAGTTTTTTGTCTTTCATAAGAAATTCTTTAGCAAGTAAATTTGAAATTTTTTAGACCTTGCCCCTAGGAAGAAACACACTGGACCTTGTGTATATATGTGTGTATAGCTCTGTCTGTTATATATGCATGCACACATGTATACATATATGTGTATATAATGTACTAGGTTATATATGTATATGCATATATATGTATATATCTCCACATGTATCACGTACATCCATATATCTCACAGAACAAAAATTCATGAAACAATTCTTACCACATGGGCCAACTTGATGTATTAGATTTATTCTACTCTTTCTGTCTTATTTTAAAAATATTGCTTACACTCCATTAAGTGAATTTCATGATCACCCATTGGGCTCATTCCTGCCATTTGCAAATTACTGGTGAGATCTGGCTCCTCACACTGTAGGGGAGGAAGCTGCAGCCTAGCTTCACATTGCACAGACGTCGTTACAGGTCTGAGACTAGAATCTGCCTGTACGGATGGTCACCATTCACCCTGCCCGAGCCTGACCATTGCACCTGAGACTTTGCTAGGGACATTTGGGGGGCCATTTCGTGACAGGTTGTGTGGTTTTATCCCTGCAAACCTGTGGCTTCCAGGCCTGGCCAGGCTCAGGCTCTCTCTGGCCATCAGAGGAGCAAAGCTTTAGAGGGCCCTGGGAGCGCTAGGCTCCTGAGATGCTAGGCTCCCATCTCAATGCTTTGCTCCTTTTCCTGGTCACTGTTCTTTTCTTCCTCTTCTGAGAACCAGAGCATGGATTTTGCAACTGAGTCTCAAGGAGTTTTGGGCTTGGGATTTAAGTGTGAGGGGTTTTGAGAGAGAATCCATTGATTTAGCTCTACAACACCTTGTTTACAATTCCCAGATCCCTAAAGCTCTGAAAAGTAAAGGTTTTCCCATAATCTTGGGGGGTGGGTGGCGAACCTACCCCGACTGATGTGAGACTCTTGATGGTCTTTATTCATCCAGCTTAGCCTGGAACGCTCTGTGTGTCCCTGTAGAAATTATAGTGTGTGTGACAGCGACTTGTGGCCCAAGCCCCAAAGATTCAACTGATCAATTTTCTAAAATCGGAAACAGTTGGAATTCTAAAACACATCTGGCTCCAAGGTTTTGAGTAAGGAAGTCTTGGACACGCAGACACAATTGAAGTGTGTGAGCGCGTTGCTGATTCATCAGTGAGTGGTTTGAGAAGAAAAAGTGGGAGGAAGGTGGGGAGGACCAGCTCCCAGAAAGTTGACTGTCAACAACGTGTGAAAAACCGTGTGTGTGTGTACTCACACACACCGGGAAGCTGTCACCTTTATATTGCTGTGCCACAGATGAGGAATAACCATGCAAAATAAAAAGACAGGAATGTCTCTGCCTTCTTTGTAGATTCCTTTCACATCTACTTGGCTCTGTTCTAATATTTCTTTCTTTGTTCTCTCTTCTTTGTAATAGTTCCAATGCCTTTTAATAGAAACTGCTGACTGCACAGTGAAATGCACTTTTCTTCATTACTATTAGCCTTGTAGGTCATTAAAGCCTTGCTGGGGTGCGTCCCCCCTCCCCACAATAAAGGCTTCAAAACCCTTAGAGTTTTTAAAGCTTCTGCTTTAAAAGGCCCTGGGAACGCTAGGCTCCTGAGACAAGAGGAAGCAAATTTAGCTTTCAGTGAAGTACAGGAGAGGGCACGGATCCAGGCCCTCAGAGATTCTTTGATATGTCTAAGAAGAAATCAGGCTGAGGGAGTGTCAGACTTTAAGCTAGCATTGAAAACGTGCTCTTTGTGAAGGCCCAGGAGACAAGACCTTGGGCCCTTGCCAGGGGGGAAGTTGGAAATGAGATTCCTTCATAAAGCCAGCCCTTGGTGTGTGTGGGGGCACATCCTCAGAGAACAGGTGGTACAGCAGACATTTGGGACGGGTGAGGGGTGGTAGGAGCCGTGCAAAGGGAGTAGACAAGGGACCTTAACTGTTTAACTTTTGATGTGATTGAGGGAGGGTGAAACAATGTCTTCTGTGAGAATTTGTCATCGTAGATCTGCCTTCATGCAGGTTCAGGCTTGAATTTATACTACCTGTGTGACCCAGGACACCCCAAGGTGTGAATTTAACCTGATGTAGTTTTGGGTTGATAGCATTCCATTGGGTCTGTCAGAATCAAATGAAAAATTCTCTCTAGAGGGACATACTCATAGCTCAAGCATTGAAAGATTCCTGTAGGTAAAAACCAGCCATTCAAACATGGGCCTTTACCCTCAGATTGAAAATAGGCAAGGAAACAAGTCACCATGAGTGAAAGTCAGCAGAAATAACAAATAGAAGCATCATATCCTCAAGGGTTTCATGGATAAGACAAAGTGGATATATAATGTAATTTCAAATGTTAAAAAAATAAGTTGTTGAAAAAAAGGAGCAAGAAACATTATGCTAATTTTGAAAAATGTATGGGTATTTGGAGAAAAAAGAAATAGAACTTCCAGAAATGAAAAATACAATAACTGAAATTGAAAATATCTTCAACATTAGGCATGCACTTTTCCAGGTTATTAGGAACAAAAAGGGAACAATTCTGAATAAGGGTACATAAGAGACAACATTTAAAAAAATCTGCAGTTTTGCAGAATTGAATGCATTGTAATGTATTGGAAAAAACATGTGGGACCCAGGCAGGCTTTCATTTAATGGCCATGTAACCTTGGGTTACTTCTTAACCTCTCAGATGCCATTTCCTCTTATGTAATTTGACTCTACAGATTTGCTCTGAAGGTTCTGATAGTTTTTGAAAGGGTTTTGATTTCCCTTTTTTCTTCATTTCCCTTGATTCTAGAGAATAAGTAGTCTCTCCTATTTCCTTCTTGTTTGAGAGACATCCTATAATTTATTATATTATAATTTAATAATTATAATTTTAGGCAGCATGGCTGAAAGGCAGGCTGCTACCCAGAGGGGCAAGTCTCAGATAGCGAGGCTTTGGCCAGGGCCCCTGTCTGGAGGTGGGAATGGATGGTGGGGTTCTGACTTTGAGTGGGATCTGAGTTTGGTTAATATGGTGACAGATATGGATCTTTGATCAGACACAGTCTGCAAATCCTAGTCCCAATTAATCTAATCGCAGCGGATGGGAAATCTGAGTTTTGCATTGAGCTTGGACTCTATTTTTGGGCTCAGCACAACCTGTTACATTGTCCTGCAGGCATGGTGTACCCCATCCCCTTGGTCTACTCTACTGGAGGATAGGGCCTGAGCTCCCAGAACAGTGGGGAGGAGGATGGGGGTGGGAGGTATCTGTAGGGGAGTTCAGAGGCAAAAAGAGCCCCACAGGCAGATCTTTTCCCTTCCTTTCTTCTGCCTTTCTTCCCCTGACCCCCTTCATTTTCTCCCCACTCATTCTTCTGCTTTGACTTTTGCTCCCCTTTTTTCTTTCCCTTCTTATCTTTGTATTTTCTCCTCTCTAGCAGAGGAATGCAGACCATATTTTTTTTCATTCTGTGAAATGCACACAGAGTTTGGGGAGTCGGTGTCATCTGGGCTTGCCTGGACCCACAACAGGCTTGGGACAGACTAAGATTTTCGCAATTATCTAACAGGGTTGTCCTGGATCTGGGAATAGTGTCTGGACCTTTCCTGGTGTCAGTCCAAGTCATGACAATGGAATTCTACCCAGGAAGGGAGGCAGTGAGCCTGAGCGGAGCTGGCGTTCAGGAGGAAATGGCAGGTTCCCCCTCCCCAGTGACACGGCCCAGCCCAGCCCTGGAACTCAGCACAGTCGTGCCTGCAGATGACGTCACTGCCCTTCCATGGGACAGCTGCAGCCAGCCGAGGGACACTCCAGAAATGCCAGCAATAATTGGAAACTTTACTTTCAAGTGCTTCCCACAGCATTCATGTGTGGTGAGAAGTGCTCCTGCCGCTGGGCTTTTCAGGTGGCTGCCCTGAGCAGGGCCCTGGGAGATCAAGGAGACCTGAAGCTAATCTCCAGCTTCTCTGGAGCAGAGTTCCAGAAGATGGGATGCAGGGATATTCCCCAGAGGGCTGCAGCTTCATGCCAAAGGGATTCCATTTATATAGGCTTCCAGAGCCCATGGGATGCATTCCTAGGCAATAATTTTCTTTTATTTTTAAGATTTTATTTATTTGAGAGAGAGCGTGCATGAGCGGAGGGAGGGGCCAGAGGGATATGCAGGCCCCGTGCTGAGCAGGGAGCCTGGCATGGGGCTCGATCTTGGGACCCTGGGATCATGACCTGAGCTGAAGGCAGACACTTACCTGACCGAGCCACCCAGGCATCCCCTTAGGCAATTATTTTCAAAGCTCTGTCTTCCTTTTTTTGCTATTTCATTCAAAGAACATTTTCTTCTTACTTAGCTATCTCTGATGCCTCTTCTTCTGTGCAGCAGGTGAGTGTAAGAGAAATGAAGGGAGGGAGAAACACAAAGAAACATTGTAGAGAAAAGACTATTTTGCGGAGACACAGCAGTGGCCTTCCCATGTCTGAAAGTCAGGGATGGGGAAGAGGCATCAGCTTGTTTGGGGTTTCCGTGGTGAGAGAACTAGGCTTGTCATTCCAGCGGGAGCAGGGGGGCTCCGGGAGGCACACCTGCTAGGGGAACAACACGGTGGGGCTTCCTCATGAGCCTCGGGAGTCAGAGCCAGTTTGTGCTTGGGGAGACAGCCTCTGGCATGGTGCCTCCAGTAGCCAGGTCCCCGCCCACTTACCAATCACACCCTGAGTGCCCAGTCCTGCACTGGTCAAGCATCTAATTCTCACGACTCCCTGTCGGCCGGTAATGATCATAACGTCATTTTACACGTGGGAAACTGACTCATAAAGAGTCCAGGTGCCCAAGGTCACAGGCTAGGAAGCAGCCGGGGCTGGGTTGGAATCAAGGTGGCTTGTGATCAGAGCTCCCTCCCTGCCCCGAGTTACCTCTCACTGTTGTTTAAATGGAATGTGGGTTAACCTTCCGGCCCTTCCTTTCCTACTTTTCTCTCTACCTTCTTTTTAAATCGTAGTGTTAACTGTCATATCAACATATTACCTTATGAAATCGTTGGGAAGACACCACTTTGGGAAAGTGGGCTCGGCTGTGGAGGCTCTCTCCCTGCTGTCCCCACTACCCCCAGACCTCATCCCTGTTTGTCTCCTTTAACGGAGTGTGCACGATGGGAGATGTTATCTAAAAATGGACTGGCTCAGCTCTAGTGGGAGTCAGGAGGGGGAAGGTGACCACTTGCAGGAAGCCGGGGCCGGGCATCAGGTGGGAGGACGGGTGGACGTCCCGTCTCATGAAGACAGTTGCCGAGTGCGGCCCTCGATGCCGTGGAGACGGGTGCAGCCAGGAGTGTGATGCGACCAGGACGCAGTGGCACGCCCGCCCTTCTCACCACCTGCTTGAATTATTGCAGTTGCCTCCTCACCGCTCTGCCAGGTTTACTGTGCGCCCTGCTCCAGGCTGTCCTGCACGCAGCTGCCACAGTCATCTCCCCAAATACTGATTTCATGACATCACTCTGAACTCCCTTTGCTCCTCTCTGTGCTGAGAAGCCTGAACGCCTCCTGTACCCCACCATCTGTGCCTCCGCCCTCAGACCTTGGCTGGCCTTTCCAAGTGTCCCTTCCTCCTCTACCCTCTGCAAGCCTCACTCTACCCAGTGGGTCTGCAGTGTGCCCTGAACAAGCCCTCCTGACCTGTGTGTCCTTCCCTGTCCTTTTCGCCCCGGTGTCTGAGTCCCTTGTTCATTTGGAGCTCTGCTCATCCATCCATTCACTCAATACTCCTCCACGATGAGCTGACTTGGTGCCAGAAAGAGGCTGGGGGAAACTGAGACATAGGAGACAGGCCCCATGCCCTTGAAGAGCTCTCGGTCTTGGATCAGCATCCTGAGAGCCACTCTAGGCTGGGTACAAAGGCTCTTCTTCCAGGAAGCCTTCACTGATTGCTGTGCTACTGTGAACTTGCCCTTAGTAGGAGCCCTATAGATCCCAGTATCTGTTCTTCTCTTTTAGTGCCTTGTTTTCTGCCTGGTGTTATTCACTGAATGCCAGCATCTCTTGGACTTTATCCTAAAGGAACATACCGCACTGTACAGCACGATGTGCCTATTAATAGGAATACACGTTTATGTTGAGGGCTGAGTCCCAAGTGCGCTTACTTCCGTGATTCCCCTGGCTCTCATGAGAGCACTGTAGGGCAGCCGGGACAGATGTGATCAGGCCCTGTTTGCAGAATGGGTGCGACTTGCTCACAGGCACACAGTCAGTGAGTGGCAGAAGCAGGACTCGGGCCTAGGATTTTGCCGAGTGTGTGCCCCCTCCCCAAGGGTGGATGGAGGCAGCCCCATCACTTTGGGCTCTCCCCTGGGCCTGCAGTGTAGGTATGTTAGGGCAGAGAGAAAGTGGAGAGGAGACTCTTGCAGCTGAAGTCAAGGGAGGTACATGGGGTTGTGGGGTTGGTTAGTTAAAGAGTGATTTGCACTCCTAATGCTTCTCATGCAGGTGCCCTGCTCTACTCCCTTTCTTCCAGGGAGATGGAAGTAGCTAGATGGAGGGAGAATACAAGGAACGGTGTGGGAGGGGGCTGGAGTGGAGAGGATGGCTGGAAAGAGGACAGGCGAGCGAGGCTTGGGGGCAGAGGCAGTCAGGTGACCTATCCCTTATCATCCAGGAAAAGCTTCCGGCTCAGTCACCCAGCTGAAAAATTTCAGAATTCTATGTGGTTCTTAAAATATTTAGTGGAACTGGGGACAAGGTATACAGAAGGTAGAGTCCCAGCTCCCTCTCACCCTGGCTATCGATTTTTGGCTCTCTAATTTCAGCAAAGGTGCTTCCACTGAACGCTAGCTAGTTGGAATGCTTGGGCTTTTGAAGCTCAGTTGTATGAGTTACCTATGTGTTAAAAAAAAACACAAAAACTTACCTTGCTTTAACAAGAGCAAAGTGTGTTTCCTTAGCCTAGGTATGAATCAAAAATAGTTGAACTTTTTTTTTTTTTTTTGCTCAAGTTTAAAAATAAAAATAAAATAGTCACCTTTGGGCTGAGATCAAGAATGGAAAATTTCAGGGCATAAGAGTAATTTTTTTTTTTCCATCTGCTCTGGTAAGGGACGATAAGGTGTTTTGATGGAAGGTTGCAAGTCAGTGTGGGCTGCGTGGTTGCTTCGCTTTGCGGTGTTTACTGGGTTAAAAGGTCCTCAATGAAAGGCCTTTCCCTCTCTTGGCACAACTGAATGCATATGCAGAGGACGGAGGAGACATGTAAGGGAATATAAGCAACTAATTGGAATAGACAAAGAAGGCGGCGATTAAAATTAAAAATAAAATTGCAAGACACTCAGCTTCTTGCAAAGGTGGTTTTAGCACCTAGAGTACAGGTTGGCAGCCCAAATAATCAATTACTAATGCTCTAGTTTGGGTAGTGACAAGTGTCTAGAAATGACTGCCAGCCCCAGGGAGCTGACACTTCGGAATTTTCATTAAAAACAGATCTGGACAGTCCTTGACTACTGCGGTTAATTTTAAAGGACATTACGACTAAAGCTTTGTTTGTTTGAGATACTTTATGTTCACAGCTCAGTATTATAAAGGAATGAAGAAACTGTTTTATGTGTATCAATTTGACTGTTTCTGACAACATCTTCCAAAGAAGTATACATTTGTACAACAGACTGCCTGTGATGTTAATTCTAAATTTAGAAGCTGCCTCCAGTGGATGCTGAAATCGGTCACACAGAATTCAGGTGCTTACTCAAAAAATTTAAATACGCATGAGACTGACGCAGTTGCTGGTGGCAGTTTGAACAGCTGAGCCAGGGTCTCAGGATCCGGGGACTGTCCAGGTGTGCCGGGTCAGCTGTGGGCTGGGCTCTACGCATGCGCATTAGCTAGTCATTGAGCAGCGCCGGCTTGGATGGAGAAGAGACAAACCACTGCGGCCAGACCCAGAAAGTGCCAGTCCCGGAGCCCTACGTTACTTGCTGGCAGTGTGGCCCTGGGCATGACACTCGAGACAGACACCCTGGTTTCCTCATCAGTAACACCATGGTATTGAATGGTATATGTTTAAGAGTTCCTCCAGAACCCCGCCCCTGTAATTAACAAACCAAAATTCAAAAGAGTCAAGTAACAGCTTTAGCTCTCTCTCTTGTCTGGGCTATTTGTGGTAGTCTGAAGTGATAACATCGTCAAAAAACTTCCCTTCTGGTTGAAATAGCTGTTGTCAAATATGGTCAACCGGATTGTAGTAGCGCTGTTTGCTGACAGGTGTTAGCTTCCTGTATGTGGCGGGCACAGCCTAACATACAGGGACATCGAGTCACTGTGTTATCCGCGTGGAACTATCATTACCATTTGTATGAACCACACTCAAATAAAAAACAAAATTAAAAAAACAAAATTGCTATTGTCCCAGTTGTGTGAGTATCTCTATCACTCTGGCTTTTTCCCTGAAAGACTCTGGACCTCCCCCAGGAGGCAGTTATTAAGGACTTGAGATTTGGCCCTGAGAATTTCTTCAGCCTAAGTCCATCCATGTCCATCCTGATGCATGTGGTCCTGCCTTACCCACTGTTAAATATGCTGGACATCTCTTGGGCTTACAGGTAGTCTCTCTGGGTAGAGTCAGCATGGTGATTGGACTCCTCTGGGTCTCTGTTTCTGTACCTGGAAATGGAGCTAATCATAAACAGTAGAGGTAGTTACAAGGCTGGGCTCTGAAACCTGACCAGATGGATTCCAGTCTTGGTTCTGTCATCCATTAGCTGTGTGATCTCGGGTAAGTCATGTAGCTTCTCTGACCCCAACTCTTTGCCTGCAAAATGGCAGCTATAATATAATAGCACCTGCTGTCTAGAGTTGAGAGTGAGATTGGACAAGGCATATGGATGCTTAGAATAGAATACACATGGTGGAAACGATGGCTCTCTGTGTGTGCGTGATACTAACATTTAGGGCTTTATTATATGTCAAGTGAGATAACATAATTATACACTGGGGGAGATAATGTGTGGAAGCCCCTGGCACAGTGCTTGCCAAGTAGTTAATTTTCAATGAATGTTAGCTCTTATCTAACCAGGTCCTGTTGGAAAAAGAAGTTATGTTTTTTATGTGGTTTCAGTAGTCTCTCGTCCAGGATTTATGCTATTTCTCATGACAAACATGGGTCTGAAGGCGACTTTGGAGGTGGCGGAGGAGAGTTCTGGAGCTGGAGGCCAGACACCACCCTCAGCCTGGCTGGGGGAATGGGAGGCCCTGACAACTGCGTCTCGGTCAAGGTTTTTCCTGGCCAGGGTCAGGAGTTCAGGTGCTAAGGTTTAGTCTGCTGGTGAAAGTCACAGCCACACTAGAGACCACTTGAGTGCCGCTTTTGGGGGCTGAAGAGCTGGCTCCTTAGCATCCAGGAAACCTGATATCCGTGCCCAGAGCCAGAGCTGCTTCCAAGGGGAGAGAAGGCTGCAGGCCCCATGGACTGTCAGCCATGTCCTCCTGCCACGTCCTCCTGTGGCCTTGCATGGGTCAGTTTCCTCATCAGTGGCAGGGTGGGATTAGCTGAATTGGGGCTTTCAAGCTCTGTTTTTCACTTGAGACCCACAACAAGAAATACTTTATCTTTCTCAACTCAATACCTACATCCCTGAATGTGATGCAGCCAAAGTTCCACGGAACGGTGCTTTTCCGTAAGGCAGGCATTCTGTTTTCTCTGCTGTTACTTTTTTTTTAAAAAAAGATCTTATTTATTTGTCAGAGAGAGAGTGAGAGCCAAAGCAGGGAGAGTGGCTGGTAGAGGGAGAATCAGACTCCCGGCTGAGCAAGGAGCCCAATGCGGGACTTGATCCCAGGACCCTGGGATCATGACCTGAGCTGAAGGCAGACACTTTACTGACTGAGCCACCCAGGTGTCCTGTTACTGTTTTCTGTTTCAGTTGAAAAATGCCAGCTGTGAGCTGCTGATGGGTCCATCACGTGCAGTTTACACACGTGAGCCCCTAAGGGCTGGGGTGCCATTGGAACAGTGGTGGGGGAGGATGGCAGCTTCTCCCTGTTGTGCTGGAAACAGTGTGACAAAGCAGCCAGGTGTTCAAGTCCAGAGGTGGAGCCAGGGGCCGCTCTTTTTTTTTTCTCCCCTATTCCTGGAAATCAAGTGGATATTTCCATAAGTCAAAGGTATGAATGTAACATGTGAGGCTGTAATTGCTTTCCTAGTTCCCAGTCCCGGCAGAAACGAAGGGAGGCCTCTCCCTAGGTGGAGAAGAATAGAAATGGCTCTGGGCACAGCTGGGTCCAGTGGCCCTCCTGCCAGCGCAGTGCTGCGGGTCAGGCTGCGGCCCCGATGACCGCACGCGCATGGGGGATGTTCGCATCGTGTTGTAATCGCACACCCTGTGCGCCCGTGCAGTCCCGGAGAGGTGCTCACCTGCCGCCACCAGGCTCCAGCCGCAGGACCGAGGCGAGGTCTGGGGTCGTGGGGTGGGGGGCGCGTGGGTGAGCAGGGTGGTGGTGCCGGGCACGCGGGAGTTCAGAGAAGCACCTACTAAGCACAGAGTGTTTCAATATTTTAAGGTGGTGGATCTGCACCAGGGCTAGCATTCCAACTCAGCTCTGTTGCGGATTCTCCCTGAGACCACCCGTTGATCCCTGCTAATAGCGATCGACCAGCTGAAACCCACCAGCTGAAACCGACCAGCTGAAACCGACCAGCTGAAACCGACCAGCTGAAACCGACCAGCTGAAACCGACCAGCTGAAACCGGGTTGAATGCCCACTGAATGTTGCAGGGCAACAGGGGCTGGGCGGGGCTGACCACAGGCGTGGAGAGGGGCCCCGCCCCTGGGCCTGAAGCCCCCAGGCAACATAACCCAGCAGGCCTTTTCCAGCAGCTGGCCGGAAGTCAGTCCCCCACGTTCCCAGGAAGTGCGGGAGCCAAAGGGTGCGCAGCTGTGTCGTGTGGCTGCTATCCCGGGCTCTCCGCGGAGGGCTTCGAAGCCGCAACCATCTCAACACGACTCGTCAGAAAGTGTTGTGGCTTGCAGAGGCCTCCAGGCCCAGCACATGCGGACTGTGCCCGCGGTTCTATGTCCAGACGTCTGGCTTGATGATTACTTCCAAGCCTTTGCGTCTCGGGTTTATTGTGTGCCTTCGCTCTCTTGTACGTGGACAAGCAGAGACCGTAGTGAACCCCCAGGGCTGCTGTGGAGGCCTTCTTTGAGATGCAGCGGCCTTTCTGCCTAGTGGGGGCAGTTCGATGGGCAGAAGGTGCACAATTGATAGCAACTTTGTCATAGGAATCCCTCTCGTTGGGACTGGCCAGGAGCCTGGCGTCTTCTTCCTTAGGACCCCTGCCATCTCAGGTAAGCTGCTGAACCATGGGCCTGCGTTCTCCGTTCCAGTCTCAGGGGCTCAGTCGTTCCTCTCTGTTCTCCCCTCCCCTAGTATAACCATGGTCAGATGGCTCGCTATCCGCTGAGGCTCTGCCCCTCGAGTCCCCACTCCGAGTGAGGTGCCACTTGGGTATTGCCTGACTCAAGAGGCCTGCTGTGATGTCTGTTGTCTTATTTTTGTAAGACCAGAATTATGAACATTACTGGAGCCATCTGGAATCTGGAGAGCCAAGAACTCACTTTCTGAGCCTCTTTCTTATCTCTACCAGGGAGATGAGAATACCCACTTTACAGGTTTGTTGTCAAGGTCACATGAGATAGAACTTGGCAAATTACTTGGCTGAAGGTGAAAGAAAAGAATTCTTATTAACTAATTGCTGTTATTTAGAATTTCTTAAAATTTGCACACCCAAATGCTTTATTTGGTGCAATCTTCCTATAATTCCATATTGGAATGTTCACTTACTTGCTTATAGAGTGGTGTAAAGAGGAAAAAAAAAATCACTTGTCCCTGGCAGTCTGAATTTTTTAACTTGGCCAGACAGCCTAAAGTTTTTTGAAAACGTTGGTGAGGGGGATTCAGAATCACCCAGCCCCTCTGCTAATGGCACATTATTACTGTCTTTTCTGGGTCTCCTGTTTATCCATGGAAGCCCTAAAGAGCATGAGAATTATATTCTCTGTCACTGCTCCAGAGTCTCCCATGAACCATATAAACAGGATTGAACGGCACACTTGTTTCTCATAAACCCAGGTGGGCTAATATTATAGATGTGTTTCTGTCACCTCTGGCTGTCTGGGTATTTGTATTTATCCCCATATCCTTTATGCCCAGGGCACATGCTGTGTAGGAGAAACCTGTGCCCTCCCAGCTGGAGGTTGCTCACAACTCATGAACTCAGCATTGAAGGGCTAACCGTGGGGGCCTTCATTCATAGTGTTCCTAAAAGCTTTGTGGCCAGATTAAACTGCCTATTGGCAGTGATTGTCAGCTGCCAAGATTGAACTAATGAGCCCGGAGCCCCTGATTCCGTGCAAACCACTCTGGAGTTAATTTCCTTGTGTAGCTCTCCCTACCTTTGAGAAACCTGCCTCTTTTTCTCCTCTGTGCTCAGTATATGTCACATCCATCTCCTGCTCTTTTGCCAGATTTAATTACCAGAATTATCTGAGTGAGTTACTTATATTAGTCTCCAACCAACCAGCAATTACAGCTAGAGGACCAACAAATAGAACACATGATTGTTTGCCTCGGTGATTTTCGGTCTTGGTCCTGGGTGGGCGAATGAGACATGAGTTTGAGGCATTGTGGTTTGATCGTTATCTGCGATTGATGATCCGGAGGCTAGAGCTGGGGAAATGCCCCAGTGATTGCATTAAAAAAATTTTTTTTTGGCACACAGGTGCATCATCGTGGCATAACCACTGGGCGTTGATGAAAGATGGTGCCCTGGTATTGAGCAGGAGACATTTGGTTGAGTGTGTCCATGATCTTGAGACCCATGCTCGTCGTGGTCATGGCTTCATGGATGGATCTGGTTTATATCTCCAGGGTCCTGGGTTCAAATTGATGCAGCCTGATCATGGCTTTGACATGAGTGAGGAGTGTCCTTGGTCTATCACTGTCTTCATTGTCATCAACAACACTGATGCTTCTGTAGGAGACAGACCTCTGTCACCTGAATTATGACTTTTGGTTTCTCCCAGTCATTTTGAAAAACTGTGTTTCCATTTTTAAAGATTTTATTTATTCGTGTGTGAGAGAGAGAGCATGAAAGAGAGAGAGAGAGAGGGAGAGAGAGAGAGAGCGAGCCAGGTGTGGGGAGGAGCAGAGGAAGAGGGACAAGCAGATACTGCACCGACTGTGGAGCCTGATGAGGGGTTCCCTCTCAGGACCCTGAGATCATGACCTGAGCTGAAATCAGTAGTCGATGCCCAACTGACTGAGCCACCCAGGTGGCTGTATTTCCATTTTTTAAAGATGAAGAAACAGACTCAGCAAGGTTCGCTCACTTGTCCAAAGTCCTGTAGTTGGTAGGTATAGTAAAAAGTGGCTTAGAACCTTGATCTGAAGCCCCAGCTCTTTCTCTCTGGCCACACCATGTAGCTATTCTGGATTCTTGCCCAGCCCTCTTTGAGAGGAGCTCAGAATGCTTTTGAAAACCTGCATTTTGCTCTTGCTCCTTTATAGAATGTCAGTGTTTGCCTAAGTTAGTTCTTAGGTAGCGGTAATCAAGAATCTCATCCTTCATTGGGATTTACCTAGTTGACCCTAGCACAGGACCAGTGGCCCCAAAGCACAAGCAAGCTTCCTGGCTTCTCTAGCACTAGCTTCATTTCTGGATGTCACCCACGTGAGGCCTATGTGTGTACAGCGGGCATAGGGGAGCTAAGTTTGGATCCCTGGACCGTTCCCTTTTCATCTGTTTAGTTTAACCTCCGAAGTCTTATTCCGCGCTCCCTGTGCCAAATGGAAAATGATGTTTTTATATGGCTTCATACATCATTCGTACTCCAGCGTGGGGGCTGGGATCTTGGAACGCTTTAAGACGCTCGGCACAGGGCTCTGCTTAAAGCTACAAGAAACTATTCGATTTTTTTGTTGTGAGGTTGGCTGAAGTAAAGTTTTACAACTTTTTTTTTTTTTTTAAATGTTCAGTTCAGAAAGCCAAGGTTGAAAAAGCAGGTGACACTGAAGTGTCATTTGAGGAAATGATTTTTATTTTCTCTTAGAATGGAGGTTAGCTATTCCTTGAGTCTAGTTTTCAGGTTATTTCTTCAAGAGATATAATTCTGTTTTTTTTTTTTCTTGACCTGTGGGATCTTTAGATGGAGACTCACATCTTATACTAGTCAGAAATGGCCCTTGATATTATTTGGGCTCAAATCAAGTCTCCAGAAGCACCAGAGGCCTTGTGACTTTGTGGTATAATCACTCTGGCCCGTGAGGAAGGGCCCTGCTGATCCCTTCCCTGAAGTCCATCAAGTGCGTCCCTCCATTTCTCTGTTCCCCCACTACCCATCCTGGGAATGCATGTCCTCCTTTTCGTGATCAAGAGGGTTCTTTGTTCCAGGTGTCTGTGGTGCACACCTGTGTGTGTGTGCATGTTTGTGTATGTGTGCAAATGCATGTGCCGGAGTGAAGACACAGTGAGGGGAATGGTGTTGTAGGTAAAGTTCTTGTTAGGGGATGTTTTTTCTCAGAAAAATCACTTTCACATGATGGGAGATGCTAGTACGACATCATTCATTGCCGACCCCACCCACACCCCTGTGTGATCAGATCAACTGCTCCCACATCCTCCTTGTTTCCCACATTCCCCAAGTCCCTCAGGAGCTGCCTAGCCTGCACGGATGCGCTGTGGAGGTTGACTCCTTGGGCTTTGTGCCATGATTGCGAAGTTAGGGCCTTTCAGGTGCTGGGAGCCTTTGCACACGGCAGCGCTTCCCGAAACAGGAGGGCCCTGCAAAGGATGTGTGCTCCGTAGGTGGAGGCAAAGGCTCTTTTGGACTCTTTCTTGGTCTTCTTCATTTCTAAATTGCAAAAGCAGTTTCTGTGGAGTCTTCCTCACCTCCTCAGAGAGGACTTCTTTTTTTCCCAGCAAGTGTCTTCAGAGTACCTGTGACAGTTCCTCTCTTGGGCTTTCAGAGGATTAAGGAAATAGCAGACTCACTCCCAGAGGTGGAAAATCCGACTCTTACTGAGGAAGTTGTTCAGTTTGCTTTGAAGAGCTTGTGTTGCCACAGGTGCCCCGTGGGCTTCTCCCCCTATTATTTGTAATGAATGGCCTAGGCCAATGGTTCCTAGTCATGGCCACAAGAATCACCCATTAGAACCTAAAAAATATAAAAAAAAAACCCACTCCAGTGCTACTAAATTGAAATATCCAGGAGTGGAATATGAAATCTGTTATTTAGACCAGCTGTATGGGGGGATTCTGATGCCCTTCCAGGATTCAGAACTACTGGACTCCCTGCTCATCAACTAGTCAGTGGGGCAAGGCAGCAGGAGGGGTGAGATGACCCTCAGACAGGACCTTGTGTCTTTGTAGTTGCTTTGAGCTCATCTCCTGGCCACTTATGCTTTCATGGTGACAGCTTGCTGCTGCCTTTGAGCCCTGAAGGTGGGTTCACAGGATGCCCTGGGCTCCGTGGGCATTTCCCTGGAAGCAGCCCTAGATGGAGGCTGCTTTCGGGCATCGGAATGTACCCGAGACATTGGAGGTGGGCTCACTGCTGAGCAATTCAGTGGCTCCTCTGGGTCCACAGAGGCCCTCGGGCTCTGGCTCGGTGTGTGTGATGAATGAACAGCTTGGTTCACTGTGCAGGGGTGGACACACGTCTGGACCTGTGCTCACCCAGCGGGGGGAGAAGCTTTTATCTTCCTGTAGGTTGTCTCGCCCTGCCCCTGTCCTCTGCCACCTCCTCGCCCCAGGACCCCTTTCTCCTGTGCAGGGGGAGGGGAAGAGCTGGGACAATAGCAATTTATTCATGAGGGCCGATTCCAGAACATTTAAAAGAAGGATGGGCCACATTTTCAAAAATTCAAAACAGAAGTAATTTTATGGGGACCCAAGCGGCAAAAAATGAAAAAAATTTTAGATTTCATATTTCACTCATCAATAGGATGCTGTTGAGAAAATGGACCTTGCCTTTTTGTCATCGAAATGTTAATGTCTCTGTTGTTTGGGGGGGTAGTAATGCAAAGGCTGCTTTCTAACTTCTCTCATTCTTCTTATTCTTTTTTTTTTTTTTTAAGATTTTTATTTATTCGTTAGAGAGAGCACAAGAAGGGGGAAAGGCAGAGGGAGAGGGAGAACCAGACTCCCCCCCGAGCAGGGAGCTGGAAGGGGGACTTGATCTCAGGGCCCTGGGACCATGACCTGAGCCGAAGGCAGATGCTTAGCTGACTGAGCCACCCGGGTGCCCCACCATCTGGTGTTTCAAACATAGAAGGGGAGCAGAGAGCTGTAGCTCGTGTGTCCACGTCTTGTCTGCCTGTCAGGGAGACCGAAGAGTCTGTGGGTGCTTGTCATAGCCACCCCTGGAGGGGGCCGAGTGCTCAGCCTACATGCACCCTCCTATCCTCCCCGCACACGTAACGTTTGTACACAGTTACTGTCCCTGTTTTCAGATGAGGGAACAGACCCAGAGAATTCAATTACCATAGTAGGGTGGCCCAGCTGGTGCGTGGAGGAGTTAGGATTCAAACCTGCTCCGGGGCTTGAGCCAGCAGAAGTCCCCAGCTCAACCGCTGCGCCCGCTGCCTTTCCACAGTGGAGGGCAACTAGGGTCCCATCCTACACAGTGCCATCGGCTTGCCCGCCAGCCTGTGTCCCGGCAGGGCTCTCTGCTTCTAGGCCTCTCCTGTCTCATGGAAGGTAATCTCTTCAGCCTTCTGTATCCAAGCCTTTTCTTATTCTTCCAGGTTTCAGAAGTGCCTGGAAATTGCAGATCTGTCCAGGGACGATTTTCCCACTGAGGCTCAGGGAGGTCGGTGCTGACGGTCGCTGCCGTCGTTGCTGACAGTTGACCTCCTCCTTGCCACCCTGGCTTTTTGGTGGATGGTGCAAGTATCTATCCTGTTAGAACCGTGGAGTGTCCCTTTGCAGAATCAACCCCGGGAGGAGAGGGCGACTTCCTGGTACCCACCTGCCATCTTAGTGATAGCTAGAAGAGCTGTGGTGGCCAGGCTGGAGGGTAGGGTCTCTGCCCCACACACGCCGTACTCGGGACAGAGGGTCTTTCCTGAAGGATCAGGTCTGTACTATCAGCTGAATAGAATCTCAAAGTTTTGCTCTGCCTGGCAGAATTATTTAGTTAAGGGTGTGTGTCTGTGTCATGCGTCCCTGTCACAGGGGAGGGTGAATTAAATTGAAAACGGTTCCTGCCCTCTTAGTGGGGCCCCCTACAGTTGAGTGATGCTTTGCTGTAAAGAGCATTGATCACAGGATTCAGGGGTTGGATTCTAGTCTGCTTCTGTTCTTTTCTTTCTCTCGGTCTAAGTTTTCTCATCTGTAAAGTGGGACATTAGAAACTATTACAAAGGAATAACCTTAAACTCCCACCGTGTTATGTATCACATCTCAGTAAAGTTGGAAAAAAAATGCTTGGTGCTTTTGAGAATTTTCTACTGAAATTCTTTAAGGTGGGAAAAGAATAAAAGGCAAATAAATGGGCTCTTTCTCTAGTTGTCCTCTCAACATATAGGAGCGTGGCCTATCACCCAAAGTGGCCTGCTTCATGCACACATTTACTTCATGAAGTCGTACAAATTTTTTCTTGTCACTCCATGATGCATTTTACTTAATATGTAAATAGTACTCTCTCTACATCATTGAATCAATTTCATGCTCCATGAATATATTCCGAGTGGTCTTATACACCCCGACACCAAAATCTTGGTTGGGGCCTTCCATCTGGGAGGCAAAGCTTGGGGGCTTGTGTTATGCTAAGGTTGGGAGGGGGCGACATATAAAAATAGTACCCCACGTGCACGGTACCTTTCTTGCTTGTCTCAGGGTCTTATACTGACACTGCTTCTAGCTTCTGTTCTTCACGGACTTAGCGATGATGTCAACATCTTACCCTAAAAACGCTCCACTTTGAGAAGGGCCAGCACACCCAGCCCTCGCCACTCTCCAGCCTCGCTTCTGCCTAGATACAACCCGGTTTCCGGCAGAGGGGCGTGCCCGAGTCTGAGATGCTTGCTGGGGAATGTTTTCCAAGGCCCTTTCCAGCTCTTATGTTCTGTGCGCCTGTATGAGGTCACAGAGCTAAGACGGGCAGGCTGACAACCATGCCGATGGCCAGCAGTATGTGAATCCAGAGGATAAAAGACAAAGCGAGGCAGGAGAAAACAGTGTGAAATCCCAGAGCAGTCTGAGGCCCTGGGGGTTTCCCGCTATTTCCAGCGGCAGAGTGCAGACGGCTGGGCATGCCTGCCGTGGCGCTCCTCGGGGCGCAGCACTCGCAGGTCTGGGCCGGAGGCCTCAAGAGAGAGAGGCAGCTCCAGCTAGAACCAGTTTCACATGGGATCCCGCCTTGGCCTGGGAGCCTGGCCAGTCTTCTGTCTTCTCTAATGCTCCAACCTGCCAACTGGTTGCACCAGGACTGCCCCAAGAGGGTGTTTTGTTTCTGTCTTCTTTTCCTTTCTACTTTGTTCTACCCCGGCGGTGGTGGCGGGCACACGAGACGTGAGCATCATGGCCTGGCCCAGGAGTGTCCCTTGAATGTCTGGGAGGGGGATCCCTGCACAGTCCCCGAGTCTCAGCTCTTTCCACCACATTCCATTCGGTGCCCCTCTTAGCATCCTCCTCTTCTGAAAAGGGAGCTGGTATTTGCCTAAGTAAGCCAGGACTTTGATCCTGCAGCATGGTCAGTGGAGAACAGTATTCCTTGTGGGCAAAGAGTGACTGCAGACCCTTACTCTCTCCAGTTTTGCCTTTCCCTCAAGGAATGTCTCACTTATTAGTACTTCTGGCAAGATGCTAGTTAAGGGGGCACCATTTTCCTCTAACCCTTGTGGCCCAAGCTTGGGGCATGGCTTTTCAGCCTTTCCTTAATCCCTTGTGTTGTTGGACATCTGGCCTGGGCCCTTGACACAGGGCTTCACTGCAAACTGGGGCTGGCACTTGGGAGATAACAGGACCCGATATCTGCCTTACAGGGCATCGCGTATCCCTGCCCACGTCCTAGTCATGGCCTGCCTCCGCGGGCAGGGGTCACTGCTCTTACTGCAGCCCGCAGCCAGGGATCTGCCTGTCTGGAGATGCCCGGCCCAGAGAAGGAGATGCAAGGACCACCTCCTTGTCAGTTTGAGGCCTCTCTCCTGGGTGCAGCTGTCCTGTAGGAAGCTGTCCTCTCCTAGAGGACGTCCATTGTACAATGGAGCTTCCTTTCCTCCTTCGGGAGCACTCCTGCCAGCCTGGGGTGGCACGGCCTTACCCCCCAGTTCATGAGAGAAGAATTTGGCACAGTAAGTTCAGCACCTCCAGCCGGCGTGGGAGCCGTCAGGAGGGGTAGGACAGTTCATTTTCTTCTTGGTATAGGCAGGACAGTGCCGTGGTTAGTGCTCATGTCCTCGTGTCAGAATGCCTGTGTTTTAAATCCTATTTCTGCCTTTTACTGATTGTGTTATCTTAGGAAGAGGGCTTCCTTCCTCTGGGTCCCGGCTTGCTTGTTTGTGGAGTGTGTATTTAGCGTGCCTTCCTCGGCGTTGGGGGCTGCTTGTGACTGCAAGGTTACTAAATGCAAGGTGTTTAGAACGGTTTCTAGTCCATGACTGGTCAGTGATGGAGTCCCAGCAGGTCTGCCATGTGTGTGAGTTCAGTCCGTAATTGGTCGTGTCCCCATCCTTGATGCAAGGACAGTACATCGTTGCTTTTCAGAGTGTTCCTGCACACATTTCTTAGAAGCTTCCATCCCAGCCGTAGAGGGTACTGTCCATGAGGTAGGGCTTCTCATGTCTGCCATAGCGCAGCATGTTTGCCACGATGTCTCAAGTGCTTTAGAAACAACGTCTGGCCAGTCGTAGATGTTCAGTAATGGCTTGTCTTATGTCTGAGCTCTGTGAGTTAGGCGTAGTGGGTAGCATGAACCCATTTGACAGGGGGAAAAGCTGAGGCCCTGAGATATGACATGACTGTTGTAAGGTTGTATGAGGTGTCAGCAGCAGAGTCAGTGGGCAGTAATTCCTGGTGGGGATTGCAGGTTGCTGGGGACGTGCTCTTGCCCCCATGTGCTGGGGCCTTTATTAAGAGTCCTGCCCATGTGTTGCCCCGAGCAGGGGCTAAATAGAAGGAAGGTTGCTGGTAGGTCAGCTTCCCCGGTCTTCCTCCAGCCTGCTGCCCTAGCCTCCCTGCATCCCCTCACCTGTGTGCATCCTGCAGGTGGGAGGCTCGAGCAGGTGGGACCAGTGGCGACTGCTGCATGAGTCCTGCCGAGGGGCAGCTTCAGGCAGGCTTCTTGGCTCCTGGCTGAGTGGAATGATGCAAATGACGGCTTGCTTTCCTGAGGTCTCTAGGTTCTGGATGTGGGTGCAGGGTGAGGCTGTGTGGTTGTAGCAGGCGCGTCGATCTGGCCTCCCAAAGGTGGCACGCGGATTGCCCTTCTGTAAATAGGACATGTGTCATGTGAGGCACTGGGTACCAGGCATCTTGTCTCTTTTTGGCTCCCCATGGGGCTGCAGGGGCCCTCCAGGGCTATTTTTTCCCCATCCTTTTACCTCCACGCAAGACTGTACCAAATATATTCTAGAGATATTATTTGCTTTTAAAAAGACTCAGGAAATGGGCCCAACTACTTCTGAAGGTTTTTCTAAATTGAGGGTTGCATTTTTTTTTTTTTTTTTTTTTTTTTGCCTGTAAAGGGCCAGATAGTAAACAGTTTAGGCTTAGTGGGCCACACTGTTGCGACTACTCAACTGTGCCTGGGTAGCGTGGAATCAGCAACAGTGAATACCTAACAGATTAGCATGGTGTAGTTCCAGTAAAGTTTTATTTACAAAAACAAAGGTCAGGCCAGATTTGGTCCTCGGGCTGTTAGTTTGTCCACCCTTTTTCTGAATGATCCTCTTTAGGGTCAGCCCATTTCCTTGGGTCTTGCTGGTTTGGGTGCTGCCTGAGTCGGATAATCCAAAGGGAATGTTGACCTCACTTCGCAGTCTCTGCTTCAGACCTCTTCTCGGAATACCTGCGTAGGAGAGGTCCTGGAAACATGTGCCTTCCATGTAGAAGGCTGACTGTGGATGGAAAGGCTGGCTTTCACCCCAAATTCCAGTTGATCGGGAAAAGCCACACAGGGGTGGATCTGGATGGGGCGGGCATTCTGGGGTGAGGCTGGGTCAGTGTAAATGCTCAGATACTTGTTCTTGGCCCCACATCCTTCAGTGCCTTCCTAACGCCAAGAAAAATGAAAGGCAGGGGCTGTTTGATCTTGGGCACCGTGTTTAAGGCTTCGTGGGTAGGGTGAAATATAATTGACCCGTTCTTTTCCTTTAGCCAAGCCCTGTATGATTCCTCAGTAAATCGTGGTGGGGATTGCAGGTTGGTAGGGAAACAGTGGGGCTCTTCAGCAGGTGAGGATAGATGTCTGGATTCCAGAAGGTACTGGCTTCTAAGAGGCAGATTCAGCCGGAATTTTTTCGGCTCATCTTTACACAAGGAGATTTTTATGGAAATCTGAACACTCCCAGCTAAATACTCTTGCTGTTAGCATCTTTCATTTTGACAGAGGACTTTTCTTCTTCTGCCCTGATGGATTATTCAGGCTGGGCTGGGTTCCTGTGTGGAATTATGGGCACTCTTTAGGGGAAACATTTGGTGTGGTAGGAAGATCATGGTTTCTGGGACTGGATTTATGTCCTGGCCATGTGCCATGACTTGTGCCACGACTTGTAATGGCCTCGGGCAAGTTCCTCAGCCTCTTTGAGCTTCAGGCCTCACCTGCACCAGGGGATGATGATGCTGGACCCAGTGTTGCTGAGAGACTGAGGGTCGGTATGCAGATGACGCACCCAGCGCAGTGCCTGGCTCATAGGAGGCAGCTGAGAAGGGCAAACGAAAATTCAGCTCAACTCTCCAGGTTTGTGTCAACATCTTTGAGGTTGTCTGTGTGCCTCCCTGAGTGACCACCCAAGTGGTAATGTTTAAAATGTGAAGGAAGTCCTGAAGGGATAGACGATTGCCTGGTGAGCAGGCACTTTTGAGAGTTGGACTGTCCCTTCCTCTACCTGCTGGGGATGCTCAGCCACTATGAGGTCAGGCAGCGCCGAGCCGTAGGGGCCCATGTCTGTGAGTCTTGGAAGATAACCTTCTGGTGTGAACTTTTCCAGGAGAAGGGGACAGGACTGCCTGGGACTCTGGATGTTTTGGGCTACGTGCTTTGAAGAGCTTGTCTTGCCCTCCCCTTGTGCTGGTATTTTTGTAGATTCTTTGAGGCTGAAATGTTCCTGCATGGTTCCCTTCTGGAAGGCCCTCTCTGTCCAGCTCCCCTCCACACACATGCTGCACCCCTGCTGCTCCCTGCCGGTCTGTGCTGGGCAGTGACAGTGCTCACCGTCTCCTAATGCGGGGACCAGAGTTTTCTGCACCTTCCCCATGGAGCTGCGTGTCCCTGGCACACGGTGAGTGTGAGGGAGGCCGTAAGCTGGGGATTCAGTGGAGGAGGGAGACCTTGAAGGCACAGAGAGGAAACGGGACAGGGAGAAGGAAGAGGAAGAGGAGAGGGAGGCTGTTGAGATAGCGCTGTCATTTATGGCGGAGAGTGTGTGAGGACAGCCAGCCCTACAGACTTCCCTCCGAATGAGAAGGGAGTGAGGAAATGTAATTTTAGTGTCTGGTTTTCGACCGATTCCCTGTGGAGTTTCCTTCTGGGCTGTGGTGTTGTGTGTCTCTCCTCCCCTGCAAGGGACAGACTGGCTGTGATAAGTGAGTTCAGATTTCGCCTAGGGAAGAGCCATGAGGAGGGAGTAGAGAACAATGCATATACCCAAGGGGGTGCTTGGATCTGGGGACATGGAAATGAAATCAAGGACACAGCCGGAGAGGATCAAGGACACAGCCGGAGAGGACTTAGGGACGAGGTGGTGGGGTCAGTGGCCTGACTCCATCTGGGCTGAGCTATATTGGGTCTCTGTTCCTATGCCGGGGCATGAAGCCATGTTTTCCAGGCCCTGTTCCATGGCCCCACTGCCAACACAGGTGTGCTTTTTGGTGGAGGCCTGCCGACCTCTGTGCAAGACCAGGGCGGCGGAGTCTTTCCCTGGAACAAGGCCCCGCTGGGAAGTGCACACTCCTCGGAGAATGTGTTCTAGGCTGGGACCTGGGCGGGGGCCCTGTGCCCGGCTGCCCTGCAGCCCCTGGCGTGGGAGATGCCGGCTAGTACACACTGCTGGCTGGACAGGCTGGCGTATCTCCGTATGGAAATCAGACTTGGGCTCTCTGCCCCAGCCCTGCAGCCCCCACCTAGCCCAGAGAGTTCTCAGCGATAGTGTGGGGAAGAGTCACACTTGGTAGAAAATCTCCTTAACATTTTCATCTTGCTTTCCCTCTCCTCACTGCCAGGCAGCAGGCGTTAGGGGAGTAGAAATTCATTTAAATATGAATCTATGAAAAAATATAATTAGGGAGATAAATTGGAAAATGCATATAATACACTTCTGTGCCAGATATAAATTACTTTATCCACACCACTACACCCATCCATTAACCCGCAGAGCTGGGAGTTATCTGTGGCATGAAGCTCTCTTGGGAGATTTTCCCAGGGAACTCAACCATTAGAAACTCCTTAAAAGTGGGACTTAAATGATAGCATATAGATAAGAGTATCTTGGAAACTTCATGATTGCATTTAAGTTCATCATTCAGTGACTTCATCACAGGTCAGAAAAAAAAATGCAGGTTTCTTTTTTCCTGTATCTTTTACACCAGGTGTGGGATCGCCTGGGGAGAAAAGGCCAGGCAGAGGAGGGTCATGGGACTTTTGTCATCCTTTATTGGAAGTCAGTGCCATATGGAAAGGGGTTAGCCTTACTTGAAGTGTGTCCCCAGAGAGCAGAGTTTAGAAGTTGTTCAGCCACTGTTTAGAAGTTATAGAGGGCCTTAGATCAATACAAGGGACCACTTTCTTTCCCCCTTTTTTTTTTCTTTTTTTTAAAGATCTATTTATTAGAGAGGGGGAGAGAGCACACATGCATGGGTAACTGAGGGGAGTGACAGAAGGGGAGAATCTCAAGCAGACTGCCCACTGACTGGGGAGCCTAACACAGGGCTCGATCCCACAACACATGAGACCATAACCTGAGCAGAAATCAAGAGTTGGATGCTTCACTGGGTGGGTCACCCAGGTGCCCCCAAGGAGCACTTTCTAGCAAAACATTTTGGTTAAAAACATGGTTTTTAGAGTTTTGGAGCCCAGACCTACCACCTCTGGGCCATGGGGCCTCAATTCCCTTCTCCACGGCTCAGTCTGTTCCGCAGGAAATTGGAAAAACTCATGAAACCTTGTAACTTTATAAGTTTGCTCTGAGGATTAAAGGAGAATGTAGTAGAACATGACTAGCTCCCAGTTAGGGCAGTTCAAGAAAAAGTAGGTATTATTGCTAGAAGGCATGATCCCAAAGGTAGCAGCAGTGCAGAAGTTAGCTGTCCTGGGCAGGGAGAGCCGTCTTGTGGTGAGAGGGGGCTGGAATGAGTGCCTCATCTTCCCCAAAGGTTTTGGTGGGCCGGGTGGCTGGCTGTCTCCCAGGAGGGCTGCATGGGGATTTCTGGGCCAGATTGAGGGGCTAGATTCCTGGGCTGCATTCCATGGTCTTCAGACTTGGCCATTGCCATCTCAACTACCTGAGAATTTCTTCCTCTACAGATAACAATTGTTTTTCAAAATAATCAGTACAAAAAAATTCACAGATTGTAAAAATAATTCAAAATCCCACCATCTAGGAAAAATCATCTTAAGCAGTAGGAGGAAATCACTAAAGAATCTTTCTATGGATATATATGGCTGGAAAGATACATAGACCATAGATTGTTGGAAATAATTTTAGAATAATAGGATTACACTCTCCATTCTAATTATAAGAGTGTTCACTTTCTTGATTTTCTAAGAGGAAGGAAGTGCTGCACTCTGGATTAATATTTCTTCACTGAAACATTTTCTAAAAGATCTCACTGAGATGGTGAAAAATATTAAAAGGTTTCAGTCATTCCTTTTGGTCAACAACTGATTTTAATTTTAGACTTTTAAGTGCATGTATTAAAGATACAGTAAGACGTGCTCACATACTTTCTCCTGCCACCCGCCTCTGCTCTATTTTAGTACTACCATTGTTTTTACATCGTCAGGGTTGATAATATCTAGTAAGTCCAGAGCCGTCTGGTCTCGAGCCTTTCCCCTATGGAAGAGTTCAATTTTTGCTTGTCTTCTTTCTGTCTCCAGTTTACGCCACAATCTGAAAGGGGGTCGTTTTGGTCTTCAGTTTGTTTTCTTTGCTCTAACCTCTAGGTAATCTCACTTTTTTTTTTTCCCCAAAGATTTTATTTATTTGACAGAGAGAAACACAGCGAGAGAGGGAACACAAGCAGGGAGAGTGAGAGAGGGAGAAGCAGGCTTCCCGCCGAGGAGGGAGCCCGACGTGGGGCTCGATCCCGGGTCTCCGGGACCACGACCCGAGCCGAAGGCAGTTGCTCAACCAACTGAGCCACCCAGGCGCCCCTCACTTTTTTTTAAATTAGAATGAAGTCATGTTTATTCATTTACATATTGTCTATATCTGCTTTCTTGCTGTGTGGCAGAGTTCCCTAGTTACAATGGAAACTGTAATGACCCACAACCCCAAAAATATTTATCTGGCTCTATACAGGAAAGGTTGCTGACCATGATCAAAGGGGCTCTATTAAGTCTTTTCTGATTTTCCCCACCTGTCTAGTCAATGTATAATGCAGACCACACTATATGCCAAACCCTCATCTATCCTTCTAGTTCCTGAATTTTTCTTCCAACAACTGCATGACAACCTCACCTTACAAAAACTGCATAACTCATTTTTCTAAATAGGGAAGAGAGATGATTGGCCCCTAGCAAGACAGACACCCACCATCCCTGTAAATTTGACCCAAGTTTTCTTGTTTTAGTAAATATGTATTCTGATTAATTGCTCCTATAGATTAAACACTTGTAGGGAATTTCCCGTTTCTTTTCTTCAAGCCAGGGCTCTTTGTCTTCTGTATGCTGTGTTCCTTATTTTTACCCTGGTTAGTATATATATACGGATGCCTCAATACTGTCTTGCTTAGGCTGAACTTGGGTAGTTTTGTCTGGTCCTTCTGTTTGCTCCGATAATGGACAGATGTTATTTTTAAACGACTTCCAAATTTTTTTTTAATGATTCCTTTTGTAACTTATTCAAAACCTCTACCTTGGTATCTGAGCAGCAGTTTGAGATGATTTCTGATGGCTGAGAGTGTTGTAGAGAACATGGGAATGAGGCCGGGTGGGAGCTCAGAGCTGTGTGTTCCTTCGATTAGGACTGTGTGCTGCTGTCCTGAGGTTTTGTTCAATGTCCCGTTCCAAGTTCCTTCCACTCATGGTGGGTGCTCTGTCTTCTGTGAGGGTATGTCCTTGACATTTAGACGATCCCTTGAGTTACACATTGAGCCTTGGATCTTATGCCATCTGAGAAGGAGGGAGGCACCCTAAATAACTGAAACCATGGCTTTCAGGGGTCTCCTAGCAGTTTATCTTTTCAACTCTTTCACATCAAGTCAGACAAAGGGAAAAAAAAAACATTGCAAGCATGATGTGCTTCTTTCTAAAGAGTAGGAATAGTCGTATACAATGATAGTGATTGGTAAAAAGTCTCAGGATTATGGCCTCACCAATAATGCTTCTTGGAGGTGGTGTAGGGATAAGACTTCATAAGGCATGCCAAATTCTGCTGCCCTACCCTCACCCCAGATCTTCCCCTTAGGTGTTGATAGCATTCCTTGTTTGATCACTGCTGGTTCCCACGCCTTACCCCTTTTCTTTGAGGGAGGTGTGTGTTTTGTTTATGTGTTAATTATGTGTTGGCACATGGAGTTACTGTGATTTGGCTTCACTCTACCATCTTTCTCCAAAAGCCTCTGAGTATCTCTTAAAAATATTGTTTCCCAGTCTTGCACCAGATACATGGAATCACACTCCCCTATCAGTAGGACACAGAGATCTGGAATGGACCCTTGAACAGTGCAGAGGAAGGGAGCACCAGCCTCCTATGCATCAGTCATCCGGGTATAACTTTTGACTACAAATAGCCTACTGTTGACTGGAAGCCTTACTGATAACACAAAGTTGATCAACACATATTTTGTATGTTATTATATACTGAATTCTTACAATGAGGTGCGGTTGAGAAAAGGTTAATAAAGTCATAAGGATGAAAACATACATTTACAGTATGTTACTGTAGAGTATCTGCATATAAGTGAATCTACACATTCCAACCCATGCTGTTCAGATGTCAACTATATATTTTTATGAAGTCCACAAGGCAGTTCGAACAGTCAGCCAAGTCTCTAGGACCCAATTTTAGTTTCCTGTAAGATTCTTTCAACCCTAAGATTCTGTGATTCATTCTGTTCCCTTTAAGAAGCAGGGAGGGGATGTTCAGCAAGTCTCTTGGCTTCATTTTCTCAACATCACGTGTTTGCTTTGTGTTTCCATGTCATGTTTTGGTAATCCTCACAGTATTTCAAACTTTTTCATTATGATTATATTTTTTATGTTGATCTGTGATCATTGATTACAATTCACTAAAATTGGTGATGATGGTTAGCATTTTTTAGCAATCAAATATTTTTATTTTTTTAAATTATTTTTAGCATTGTATTTGCTTTTTTGAGAGAGAGAGAGCACAAGCAAGGGGAGTGGCAGGCAGAGGGAGAGAGAAGCACACACCCTGCTGAGCAGGGAGCCTGATGTAGTGCTCGATTCTAAGACCCTGGAATCATGACCTGAGCCGAGAGCAAATGCTTAACTGACTTAGCCACCCAGTCACCCAATAATGAAATATTTTTAAACTAGGATATATATATATATATTTCTTAGACATAATGCTGTTACACACTTAATAGACGTAATGATTATATGCACTGAGGAACCAGAAAATTCACCAACTTGCTTTATTGTGATATTCACTTTATTGTGGTGGTCTGGAACCAAACCCTTAATATCTCCAAGGTATGCCTGCACTTTATTTGGCCAAAAATAACGGTTCTAAGAACATTAAAAGTGATACAGGATTATTATTATTTTTTAGATATTTTTTTATTTTAGAAAGAGAGAATATGGGGGATGGGGCAAAGGGAGAGAGAGAGAGAGAGAGTGAGAGAGAGAGAGAGAGAGAAGCAGACTCCCTACTGAGCATAGAGCTTGATGTGGGGCTCCATCCCAGGACCCTGAGATCATGACATGAGCTGAAATCAAGAGTCAGACACTTAGGGGTGCCTGGGTGGCTCAGTCATTAAGTGTCTGCCTTCGGCTCAGGTCATGATCCTGGAGACCCGGGATCGAGCCCCACATCAGACTCCCTGCTTGGCGGGAAGCCTGCTTCTGCCTCTCTCACTCCCCCTGCTTGTGTTCCCTCTCTGGCTGTGTTTCTCTCTGTCAAATAAATAAAATCTTAAGGTCAACCAAAAAAAAAGTCGGGTGTTTAACCGACCGAGCCACCCAGGCACCCTAATACAGGGTTGTTAATAAAATTCTACATGTACAGATCCAGCATAGGGCCTGATAGTCATTAAAATGCATGATAATTTCCAGTTACTAGTGCTGCTCTTACTACTGTCAACACTACAATTAATATTAATACCATCATTTTACCCAGAGACCTGCTAAGCATTATTTCTACCCATGAATATGTTATCAAGAACCTGAACGTTATGAAAATTATGCAGAAAAATGGTTAGTCTGAATAGTGACAGTTTCTCCCAAAGGAGAGTCTGCCTATTAGGGAAGATAGCATTGCATCCTGGTGTATTTTGTTCCTGGGTTCATGACAGCATCTTTTTATGTGACTTTTTTCTAATTTGTAAAATGTTGTGCTAAGTATTCAATGAGGTAAGTTTTGCAAAGCACTTAGCACAGAGTAGGTGTTCAATAATTGGTAGCGTTTATATGGATACAAAGCTGAACTTCCCTTTTCAAACGTACCAGCCTTGATGCATTACCCTGCCTTATTTCCCCAAAAGCCAGCTGTTAGTGCGTGTGTCTCTCTGGCTCCTAGCTCCGATGGGTTGAGCATGAATGTGCCTGCTCAGCTCCCCCTGGCTGGGGGACGTCCAGGCAGGAGGCAGCCCGGCACTGTGAAATCAATCATGATGGTTCTGGGAGGAATTATTGGTGAATTAGCGGAATGCTGCAAGGGATGGTCCAGATGGAGGTAGGTGTAAAGGACAATGTGGCTGGATGGAGATGTTATTGCACAACATATTGATCTCCTTGGGGTGGGAGAAAAAAGAAACAGCAGCTCCTTGACACCCTCCCAGAGTGGCGGGTGGGAGAGGACAGGTGGGAGTCTCTGGGCCCCCTCAGCTGGCTTTTTTTGGATGTACCATCAGGTAATGAAGCAGCATTCCCACTGCTCCCCCGGCAATGCAAAGGGCAGATTACTAAGCAGGGCTGGGCTGGCAGTGAGCTACGCTTTGTTTTCTCTCGGCGGCGGTGTTCCTGGAGGTAGGTGGTGCGGATACTCTGGGAGGGGGTGATGTGCCTACAGACTGAGCTCAGAACAGAGAAGTATGGCGGAGAGTCCAACCCACAGCTCCCCAGTGCCTGGCTTGTCCTCCTCGGATGATCCCGGAAACAGTAGGGCACGGGAGGAGGGTAAGCCTGGACGTTTGGGGATGAGGGACGCTGTCAGAGCTGGGTCCCATCCTGGAAGGGATCGCCCAGATCTGCCCTTGAGAGGATACATGTCTGCTTCCAGCCTTGGTTTTGCTTCACTGCTGTGATCCATTATCTGGGAAATCCTAGGCCACTCACTTCCCACCTGGGTGTCTTTCCTAACCTGCAAAATTAGAATTGCCGGTGTTTTAGTGGAAGGGGTCAGGAGATGAACTAGGTTTTAAACCTTTATTTGTTTTATTTATTTTTCCAACAAATATTTTATTTATTTATTTTTTAAATTAACATATAATGTATTATTTGTTTTAGGAGTACAGGTCTGTGAATCATCAGTCTTACGCAATTCACGGCACTCACCATAGCACATTCCCTCCCCAATGTCCATCACCCAGCCACTCTGTTCCTTCTACCCCCCTCCCCTCCAGCAACCCTCAGTTTGTTTCCTGAGATTAAGAACCTCTTATGGTTTGTCTCCCTCCCCCGGGCCCATCTTGTTTCATTTTTTCCCTTCCTACTCCCCATGAGCCCTCTGCCCTACCTCTCAAATTTCCTCATATCAGTGAGATCGTATGATAATTGTTTTTCTCTGATTGACTTATTTCACTTTGCATAATACCCTCTAGTTCCATCCATATCATTACAAATGGCAAGATTTCAGGGTTTTTTTTTGATGGCTGCACAGTGAACTAGATTTTAATTCCATCCCCATCACTGTGTGATCTTGGACATCTGACTTGGGTGATTGACCATCTGTAAAATGCCTTTGCTTCCTCCCAGGAGCTGGGAAATGCCAGTGAGAGAATTGCCTAGCCAGCTCTGGATAGGGGAGAGAGTTAAGAAAGGGGGTTTCTTGGGGGGAATGTCTCCTTCCCTTCTAGGGTGGGGGAGCTGTTGCATGGACTATGTAAGTCTTGGAGTCCCCAGCCTTTCCCAGGGCTCTCCTGGACCAACTGGCCTGTATTGGAATCTGTTCAGCCTTGCAGGTAGAGGCAGGATCAAGACTGGTAGCTCAAGGAAGACAGGTCACTGCTCAGCAGGAGGAGCCGACCCCTCACAGGTGTGGGCCAATCAGATTAGGTGTTTTTTCTGGGGCTGTAACAGTATTCCTGGGTTCAGGCTTTAACCTCTTAGTCATTAGGCTGTGGAAGATCCAGCGATCTATGGCGGAGGGGTCAGGGCGGGGAGTGGCCAGGGGGTTTTATTTATTTATTTTTATTTATTTATTTATTTATTTTAAAGATTTTATTTATTTGACAGAGAGAAACACAGCCAGAGAGGGAACACAAGCAGGGGGAGTGAGAGAGGGAGAAGCAGGCTTCCTGCCGAGCAGGGAGCCCGATGTGGGACTCGATCCCGGGTCTCCAGGATCATGACCTGAGCCGAAGGCAGTGGCTTAACCAACTGAGCCACCCAGGCGTCCCAAGCCAGGGGGTTTTAGACTTCGGACCCGTGATCTGGTTGAACTGTTGAGGACTGACTTCATATTTGCTCTGGAATTTGCTGCTGCTACTCTCCAGGACACACAGGAAATTAAGGTCCAGAGCCAAAGCCACAGAGCTGGTTAGCAGGGATTTGAACTCAGATCTGGCTTAAGGCATCCAGGTGTGGATAATGATACCAATGAAGGCTCTGGAGTTGGAAGTGGTGAGAGGAAATGGCATATGGGGCTGCATCATTGGCCAAAGAGCTTGGGAGGGTGTCCTGGCCCACAAGAACACCGTTGGGGTTCCTCGGTGCTGGTGTCCAGCGGTGTGAGTGTGTGTGTAGGGTGTAGCATACACATAGACAACGTGTGAGGAGGCTGTGGAACGTTGTTTGTATAGAGTGTGTGTGAGTGTGTGTGTGGACTTGTGTATGTATGTGTAGAGTATATGACAGAGTGTGTGCGTGCGTGTGTGTGTGTGTGTGTGTGTGTGTGTAAAGTGCTTCTTCAAAGGCCCCACTCTGCCAGCAGCCAGCGTGTCCATCATGGTAACACAAGTCTGTTGCGTTCCTGCTGAGCCCAAAAAACTGGGATGGGGGAGAGCCATAAAGAACGTTCGAGCCAGGGGAGGAGCAAGCAGTGCTTTATGGTCTCAGAGGACCATTGTGATGATTTGGGTGACAGTGAGGCCAGCGATACCACTGGGACTCTTAAAGGCTCTTTAGGAGCTGGTAGATTCTTAATGACAGATTGTTCCCAGTTTCTCATGTTAGGAAGGGTTTTTTTTTTTTTTTTTTCCTTTTTAAAGTTATTCTTTTATAGGCAGATACAGATGGCAAGAGAGACTGAAAGATTTCAGGGATCGTCGAGTAAATTCTGACATTGTAAGCCAGAAGAAAGAATTCTGAGTGGTATTTATGTTTTCACACTCATGGGAGGATCTTAACATGGAAGACCCTCTCCAAGCCAGCTCACATGTCTCAGAGCACGGAAGAGCCCTTGTGAGGCTCTGGTCTGGCATTGCCTATGGTTTGGGGAAAGTGGGCCCTGAGGGGAGGTGGTGAGGATGAGATTTCTCCTACAGCACGCGTTAGGCCCTACAGATTCACCTTGATTCTGCTGAGTGAGTGGCCCTTGGGGCAGAAAGGACTGTCCCTTGAGCTGGTATCTGGTGGGGCATGACTTAGGATGGACCAAAAGCAAGACATTTCCTGCCCGTGAACTGAAAAGTGAAGGGGGAAGGTGACAGAGGGAAGCTAGGTTCTAGAGAGAATTCAGAGATCTGGTGGGGGTTGGTGTTAGGGGACATAGTTCCTCCCAACTCTGGGGTTGTGTGTATTCTCTTGGAGATTTTAGAATCAGTGATACCTATTGTGTAGGGCTGTCTCCTGGGAGTAAACAGGAACATGAAGTAAGCAGGCGTGCCTTTGAAGGAAATGCAAGAAGATCCATGCGTTTTTTTGGATTCCTGCTCTGTGCCAGGCTTTCTACTAGGTTTTGCAGATGACTCGAAGAAGCCCCAGCCTGGGCCCCTAGGACCTCACACTTTATGCAGTGGGCTGGGAGGTTTGTTTTCTATTTCCCAGTCATTGGCTGTGTTGAATTATTCATCCTTTCTGTATCCAACAGGAAGCACTCTCACGTTGGCTGTTGAGAGAGGGGTACATATTTGGCTGTGTTGGGAGGAAATAGCAATGCGACTATTTATTGAAGATCTACTGTGGTATTTTGGATAGTTGATTTTAAAGTCCAGATGATGACCTTGTCAAGTGACGTTTTGTTTCCTCTCCAGTTAACAGATGTTATAGAGTCAACGGTAAGAGCATGGGAGACAGATCACCTGGTTTCAGCCCCATTCTCCTGCCAGCTAGCTGCAGGACCCTGAGCAAGGTACCTGCCTCTCTGTGTCTCCCATTTCCTTATCTCCAAGGTGGGCATGAAAGTGCCTGCTGCTCTTTTCATAGTAGCGCCATTGCAAGGAATGGGGAGTTCTTAGATGTCAGCTTTTAGTTTCTAGTACATTCTAAGAGCCGAGAAACGTTGGCACTGCTATGACCAGCAAGGAGATTGAAGCTTGGCGTGAGGTGAGGTGACTTGTCTGTGGTCACTTACCAGTACCTGGTGGGGCTGGAAGTCAAATCCAGTCCCTGGGGGAGGTGGAGGGCGGGGGTCATGCCCCAGATTGGCCTCCACCTCTGGTGCCCTCACCAACTAGATAAAGAAGAGTAGGGTTCTTGCCTTTTGAAATGACATCCACTAGAGAGAGAAGAGGCCCTTTGTCTTAGGGGACCCTTGAATCTCCGTGGCAGTATCGTCAGTGAGTTCTGAACAATAGCGAGAAGAAAGACCACAAGAGGATAGCCATCTGGGAAAGCCCGTGTTCTCTGATTTTTAACAAGAAAGGGTGCTGGCTTTCTTTTGCTCCTAGATGCCAACTACTGTGCCCTTGCCTGGGGGAGAATTCTAACCCCTTGTTTCTAGACCAAGTGGTAGTTGCCAAACCAAATAATTACACAAAATGTACCTGCTAGTCTCTTTCCTTTGCTTTGTCTTTAAAAAAACCCCAAAGACAAAACAAATCTGAATTAAGACTTCTTCTATCTGTTTTTCAACAGAAGGGTGATAAACTTTTTTTTTTTTTTAAGCTTTATTTATTAGACAAAGAACATGAGTGAGGGGGTGGGGCAGAGGGAGAAGCAGACTCCTTGCTGAGGAGGGAGCCCAATGCTGGGCTCAATTCCAGGACCCTGAGATCATGACCTGAGCAGAAGTCAGACACTTAATGGAGCCACCCAGGTGCTCCGGGTGATAAACTTTTTGAATCAAAAAAAAATTTTTTTTTAAAGATTTTATTTATTTGACAGCGAGAAACACAGCTAGAGAGGGAACACAAGCAGGGGGAGTGAGAGAGGGAGAAGCAGCCTTCCCGCCGAGCAGGGAGCCCGATGTGGGGCTTGATCCCAGGTCTACAGGATCATGACCTGAGCCGAAGGCAGTTGCTTAACCAACTGAGCCACCCAGACGCCCCTTGAATCAAATTTTTAGACCATGAAGAGTATTGAGTAGGTAGACAGGAGTCACATCACATGGTGTTCATCTTGACTTTGGCTCCGGATAAGAATTCTCTGGTGTGTTAGTGTTTTCCTCTGGATTCCAGACCGGCTTTGTGAACTGATATGTTGTTGATATTGGAAGTGTGTATATGAGGGGCAGTCTCAAGAAATCATAATAATCTTATGCCCTACCTTCCTTTAATGTCTTCCTGTAAGGACTGGCACTTGGGTGAACTCTACAACACTGACAGTGACCCTGTAGGTTGTAGATTTAGGTTATAGGTATAGGTGTGGTGCGGGTATATTTGTAAGTATAATTTGTAGATGTCGGTTATAGATGTAAGTTGTAGGTTACAGGTGTAGGTTGTAGGTATAAGTTGTGGTTGTAAGTACGAAATAGAACCAAGGGCTTTTCACTTCTCAAGTTAACATGCCATGGAAACAGCCTTGAACCTAGAACCCAGATCTTTTGATGCCAAGATCCCTGATCTTTCTGAGTATATATTCCTCCATGAGAAATGATGAGATGTATTTCAAAGGTATTGTTTATATTTGCTCTTATAGATATACATAAACATAGAGGAGGGACCTTGTCTTTGGTCTCTTTTACCTCGAGACCCCTACTGGTTTGATGCATTTCCTTTAAGCCTCTTTGTACAGATTTTCAGAGTATTTCAATTTCCTTAGCCGTGATTGTACTCTATCCAATTTTGTATGCTGCCTGCATTTCTCTAATAAATATTTTCTGTGCTGTTGTAAGTCTGTAAACTTTCTTTTTTTTTTTTTTTAAATGATTGATTGCATGCTATTGAGGATGGCTGTACGTCCATTTCTTTGTTAGCCTTTCTCCAGTGTGGAATATTTAGGCTGTTTGTAGTGTTTGGCTTCATAACTAAGATGACAACAGTCATCTTTGAGCTAAGTTTTCTTGAAGCTGGTATCTTTGGGTTTCCAGGGGGAACGTGGGGCTGGGAGAGGCTGGGGAAGGCCTGGTAACTCCCTGATGGGAAGCCTGGCCTGGGTTTACACAGCTGTGCTGTTCACGTGTGCCCTTGGCAGGGACTTCAGGCCCAGAGGCTGGCACTGGGTAGTGTAGTGGGCCAGACCTGGGGTAGATGGAGTGATAAGGGGAAGGGTTCTCCCCTCTTTAGGCAGGAGTAAGGACACGCAGGCTCAGAGCTAAGAAAAATGATTGCCTTTCAGAGATTTGGGTTTATGTATGTATGTATGTGTGTGTGTGTCTATGTATTTTTTTAAAGCTTTTATTTATTTGAGGGAGAGAGGGAGAGCGCATGAGTGGAGAGAGGGGCAGAAGAAGAGGGGAAGGGAGAACAGCATACTCCCCGCTGAGTACAGAATCCAACCTGAGGCTTGATCCCAGCACGCCAGGAGCATGACCTGAGCCAAAGGCAGGCATGAAACGGACTGAGCCAATCAAGCACCCTCAGAGATTTGGGTTTATAGAGTCAGTAGAAGTGGGTATGGGGTGGGAAGGAGCAGCCATACTGCTCGTATTTCTGCACTGAGTTGTCAGTAAGCGATAGGCAGTTGCTTCTCTCACACCCAAAGCCTAAGCAAAGGACAATTGACCCTGCTTGGGAAATGCTAGTTGGTGCTCCTGAGAGGGATCTTGGAAGGTCAGTGACTGGAGGAGTGACCTCTTCTTAGGGTTGGGTGAGCCTTAACGGGGAGGGAAGGTGGAGGGGCAGGGGAGGGGTTGGCATGAAGAGCAGTGGGGAGAGGATAGGATATAGAAGAAAGACTGGCCCCTTCACTCAAGGAAGTTTTGATCCTTAGGAGCCTTTCTTCTAGGCCTGGGTGTTCCCAACTCTGGGATACGCTTCCCACTTTTGTTTGTCTTACTTTTGCAAGTTAAGCAGTCAAGTCCGGGAGAAGTTAAAATATTTGTCTAAGGCTAGGTTACCATTGAATGGGGATGACAAACTAGACCAGAGAGCTCCAGCTTTCCTATTACCCTGTCCACCATGTCAAGGAACCCCCTACATGTGTTGGCTTGTGTTCCCGTAGGCTGTCTGCTCCTTCTGGGGTCAGGGTTGTATCTTCTTTTTTTGACTCCCCACATGTGTGACATGGCCTGTTAGGACTCAATGGACATGTCAGTAACCCTGAGTGATTTCCCAGGGTGAAGAAGGCAAGGGCCTGTCATGATGTGGATGGTCAGCCTGTGTTTGTTGAATGCGTGAACATTCATCCATCCATCAGAAACGTACATGCATTCTTTCTACAAATAGGCCTTCTATCCCTGCCAAGGAGAAAGTTCACAGCAAGAGTTATAGAATTAATTAATTACAGATGGTAGAAGAGCCAAGGAAGAGAGTGGTTTCAGGTTGCCAAGAGAACACATGCAAAGGGGCTTAGTAGAGTTTGAGAAGCACCTATCAGCATCACCCAGAAGCCCTAGACTCAGAAATCAGGGCCCCTCGTACCAGAACAGGGTTTTGTTAAAATAACTAGATTTTTTTTCACTTGAACTTGGGTTTTGCTCTACTGTTGACCAGCTGGGTTACTTTCAATAAGTCGTTTGCTTCTTTAGGTCTTGTTTGCTTTATCTATAAGCAAGATATTATATGAATGAAGAGATTATAAAATTCTGCTGTAAACAATTGAAGCATCTCATTGCCTCTGCCACCACCACCATGGTGAAAACACCAAGAAGATCCTAACCCTACTTTAAAAATAGTCAGTACATGCAATATTTTAGAGTTTGTGTTTTCTTTTTTTGAGTGGGGTTTGGCCATTGGCTAGTTCTTGATGAGTAAGACTTGGAAGGGTTTTCCAGGCTTCAGTGAGTAAAATAAAAGACCTGGGAAGAAATATATTGACCCTTGCTTCTTGTTACCCAGCAGGTGCACGCTTTGTTTAGGGTGTATCTCTTTTTTTCATTTGCTTCATTTCAGTCCCTCCTGTGCTGGCAGCCTTTTGCCCTCTTCACTTGGTCAGATGGTCCAGGGAGCCCAGTGCCTTGCAGGGGAGAATCCGCTCCTTTTGTACACATTGTGGGGAGGGTCAAGGTATCTTGTTGAACACAGATGACGTATGTATCACATGCCTGCTTGGGGAATCCTTCTGCGGTTGACATATTGCATGATACACAGGGGGTTTTGCATCATGCTGAAATGCATGGCAAGCCTCTTCTCTCTCTGAGCACCAGTTTAGTGCATTTCCCCCCTTGTTGCTGCTTTTTGTAGGAGATTATTTCTGATGCATATTGACTTGTTAGTTGAAAATGCTTCGGAGGGATAATGAGCTGGGTGCGTTTCCTCTTCATTTTTCTTTGTTGTTGTTGAATTCATAAGGCTCTCCACTTACACTTTATTGATTCCTGAATTTTGAGGATGGCCCTGTAATTGACAATTTCCTCCATCCAGCATGAGCAGAGAGGAGGACTATATCTGTGGATGCTGGCTCTGCCCGAAGCTGTGTGATTCCAGGACCCAGGTTCTTGCCTGAGACAGGGGTCCTCTGTGCAGCCCTAGCCCTACACAGCTCAGTGCCCTTGGGAAAGTCCGTTGCTGTCTCTTTCCTGGCTCTGGCTTTTTTCTTGCCATCCTACCAGGCATCAGACCAGATGCCAATGAATGCTGGCCTTCCCAGTTCTCACATTGTCCAGGCTGGGATGGAAGCCCTTTTCTTTGGTGGTTTGGTGTGCAAGACCCAGGCATTCCGGGTGTTCACCGGTGACACCATTGACCCCATGTGCTCTTGGCCATTGTTTGCCCAGGAGGCCTGATGAGTGTGTGCTGAGTCATACACACGCACAGCCAGAGCCCCTTGTGACTAAGCTGTGCGTTTTCAGGAGGGCTGGCAGGGCCACTGGTGCAGCCTTTGGGCTGAGATGGCCTGAGCCCAGCGTTGCCCAGATGGGGAATAACCGTGACCTTGCTAGTGTGGGGGAGGGGCAGGTGCCCACGGAGCTAACCTGTCTGGGCTCATGCATTGCTCTATGTATCCCAGTGCTCTGGCTGTCAGCTTTGCTCATGGATAGATGAATTACTCTTGTTTCAGATTATGATGGAAAATCTTACTGTCAAGTTCTTAGGACAGGATTAAGGAGAAGAGGTGATAAAGGTCAGCGGCATTATTTACAATCTCTTGACTTTTATGCACCTGTGTAGCCTGCGGACAAGCTGGGTTCTTAGAGGAATGGCAGAGACTTGGGATTTGGGAGGAGGCACAGCCCGAGTCTGAAGCTGGCACTGGTGTTTTGGCTGTGTCACCTTAGAAACTAGCCTCCCCGAGCCCGTCTTACCTGCTCTTAAAGCAGGGGAAAATGGCACTGATTTGAGAGGTTAGCGGGGAAAGACCAACTTTGTGAAGGCTGTGTTTTGCAGCATACCCACACTGGTGCGATGCTTTGAGGTGGGACACAGACGAATTTCTTATTATAGTTACGTATTCGAATGTGCTTGTGAAAAAATAGAACTAGCACAAGAGAGCTCGTGCTTTCATTGTTGCTCAGGACAGTGCTGATTTTAAAAAGGGGAGACCACCGAACGTTGATTTAAAGAACAATGTGCAGCGAATTTTAGTGCAGGACAGGCAGAGGCGGCAGAAATCAGGAAGGTGGGTGAGGAGGACAAAATTCTGGGTGCAACGGAGCTATGTTGTAAAATCTAAAAATCTCAGACTATGTGGTAGGAGCAGAGTCCGCGTGCCTTTCTGGTCTGCGGCTGGTGCAGGGAAGGCGTAGGGCGCTGGGTGAGAAGCTCAAGGAGGAAATTTGCTAGTAGCCCGACTTCATACTCTGCGTCCGCCTGCTGGCATGCTGTCAGCTCCCAGCCATGGATTCCGATCGGTGATTCTGGAAAAGATGACCACCCTTCCAGACCTTTCCAGGGCAAGTGTGAGTCATTTCAGAGTTAAAGCCCTAGAGCTAGAAGGGATCTCAGAGACAGTCTCTTCCATTTTATATTAGACTCATGTGATGTCTTTAAAAAATGATTTTACAGACTGAAGGGCACAGAGAGGTAGTTCCCCAGGGACCCACAAATATTTAGTGCCGTGGCTGGGACAAATAAAATAGTTACATGTGTTTCCCTGAAGATCTTTGTCTCTTCCGTCCTGCTTCCCTCCCCTTGTGGACGAGAGCTTCGTTGTTTGGAGTGTGTTCTTAAAGCAGAGCCTGCCCAAGCCCGGTCATGTCAGCCCAGTGCCTGTGAGGGTCTCCTCTGGAGCGCCGCCTGTGTTGCTGGGTTTCTCCTGCCGGGAGCTGCTGTTTCAACTCCATGTGAAGAAGAGAAAATGATTTTTAAAATCACATGTTGGCTTTTTGTGGTTGTAGGGTTGCGTACCTGTGGCGCAGCTCCCAGGGCCTAAATTTCCTCCTTTATCAGGGGCTTTGACCTCCCTGCATTTAAATGAGATAAGAGGTGGGGGAGGCCGAGTCCTTGGCTCCCTGGGTCAATGTAGTTAAGCTCTAAACTGAGCTCAGGGTCTTGTGGTCCCCCAGCCTATGACTTTCCTGATAGAGGCTCATTCTGGTGCCTTGAACTGGCCTGGTTCCTGCCTGCTTGGGGTCTCCTGGTCCTTCTCCCTGGGGACGGGAGTTTTGGGGTGGGAGTGGGGTTAGATTATCTAGGAATTGAATCTCCCTTGTTTATACCAATTTTCTTTCTCATGATTTCTACATAGCAGCCTGTAATTTTAACTCATTCCTTCAGGTAGTTATTCTGTGCTAGATTCTAGGGATCCAAGAGTGACTTAGATACAGCCATTGCTTGGAACAAAGTTACAGTCCAGCTGGGGAGCAGTGTTGGAACTTTTCAGAACATGGGTGCTTTGATAAAGGGCACAGGGCTGAGGTGGAAACCCAGAGGAGGGGCCCACTTCACCCAGTTGAGGAAGAGGTGGCTGGGGGGAGGGGCTTACACAGTAGGCACCCCTGAGCCGGGTCCTGGGGCATGAGGGGGGTTACATAGTGTTCTGGAGATGGCAGGAGTGCATTCCTGGTGGAGAAAATAGTACAAGGAAGGCCCAGAGTGGACAGGCAGCACGGCCTATGTGAGAAACCAAGGGCAGTGTGGTGTGGGGAAAGAGGGGCAGGCTGGAGCACAGGTCAGAACTCTGTGTATGACAGCAGCCTCCTGACCCTGGTCCCTCTGTCCCCCAACCCCCCATCAGGTAAGAGATCTTGGGAGAGAAGGGGAGAGAAGGGTCTGTGTGATGTGCCTTTTCTGGGTTCATTTATATTTACCATAAAATTGACCATTTTAACCATTTAAAAATATGTAGTCACAGGGTTGTGTAACCATCACCACCAATTACTTCCAGAACTTTCCCATCACCCCAAACAGAAACCCTGTTACCATTAGTAGTCACTTCCTGTCTCCCCCTTCCTCTAGCCCCTGGAACCGTGGATCTAATTCCTGCTTCTATGGATTGGCCCATTTTGGTATTTCATAGAAGTGGAATTATACAATGTGCGAATTTTTGTGCTTAGCTTCCTTCATTGAGCATAATGCTTTAAGGCTCATCCTTGTACGGGCACTTCATTCCTTCTTCTGGCTCAAGAACTCTCCTTGTATGGATAGACCACCTTGTGTTGATCTGTTCATCTGCTGGTGGACGTTTGGGTCATTTGGGTCATTTTCGTCTTTGTCTCTTGTGAATAATGCTGCTGCAAACAAGTGTGTGCAAGTGTTGGTTTGCACACCTGTTTTTAATTTTTTTGGGCATTTACCTAGGAGTGAAATTGCTGGGTTATTACGGTAATTTTGCATTCAACACATTGAGGAAATTGCTGGATTCTTGAGGGTACGTTTTAGCTTCACGCTCTGCTCAGAGCCGTGCCCTTCTCATATGCACTGTTGGGTCCAAGCTCTGGGGAACCCATGGAACAATTACCGGGTGTCAGGCATGGTTTTATATCCTCACCAGCAACCCTAGGAGGTGGGCATTGTTCTTGTTCCCAGAGTTCAGATGAGGAGACTGAGGCACAGAGTGGTTAAACATCACAGCCAGGGTCACACTGCTCCCAACTAGCGGGCTGGGGGATTTGAACCCAGACAGAATGTCTCCAGAGCCTGGTCCTTCCCCGGCGTCCCATAAGATGCCTCAGATGTGGGAGTGCTCACAGACGAGGCTGCGGGCTGAGTCCGACTTGCGTGGTGAGGCTGTGTGTGCAGCGTGGAGCCCATAGGAGCCCCAGGGTTTGAAGACTGCCCTTGGGGCCCTCTCATCTGTACCCCCACCCTTTGTTCTTTTTACACCTTGCTTCTCCCCACTGCCCCCACTGCAGTCACCTGCCTCCCCTCTGTCCCTTTCAGTATACAAAGATGGTTTATAGGCTCTCCTAGAAATAGTACCATGGAAAGAGCCTGTCCTCTGGTTAGCGGCAGGGAGGGTCAGGGTGAGAGCACTCCTTCAGCCAGCTGGAGGAGAACCCACAGGGTCCTTGCAGGCTGCAGCCGTGACCCTGAGCTGGGCTTGGGCTCTGGTGTCTGAAGGCTGCCCCCCCACCCCCCATCACCACAGGCCAGTCTTCATCTGCTGTTGTGTAAGCAGTGCTCACAGAGGACGCTCGGCGCTGGGGCTGCTAATGGCGTGTGCACGAGCCTGTGTTCATCCCCTTGGCTGAGGCTGAAGGTGGGGGACCCCGGGGAAGGGTGGCTGGGCCTCGGAGATGGGGAGGCCCCTTCCGGGAGATGAAGAGGGAGCCCCCAAACCAGTTTGTCTTGTGGGAACTGGCCCAGATTATGGTTGACAATACAAATTTGGGAGCCTGCCAGGGCCATATTAATACTGCATGAGGCAGTAAGGGGACCGCAAGCCTGAAACCGGAGCTCTGGCCTAGAATGGAACTGAACAGTGGGCCTTGTCTTAAAGGGACATGACGTGCTCCCAGAAGTATGTGCAGCATTATTTCCCTCTATGCTGTTTACTATATTTGCACACAATGCCCCAGAAGGGTTTAAAAAGGAAATGACAATGTAAGATGGGAGGCGTTTTTCATTGTGCGTGGTGGCACCCTGTGAAGCTCGTTGACTTTAATTATCATTTCTTTTGTTACCTTGCTGAAAGGTGGGGGTGGGCGTGGTGAAGGGGGAGCCGAGAGAAGGAGAGGAGGGAACCTGTGTCTCTCCCTGATCCTGTACTAACATCTATTTCAGCTGGTCAGCAGATTGAGAATTCTGGTAGAAATCCACTCACAGGTAGAACGAGATGAATAATAACGCTTCGCAAGCTCAGAATCACTAACACGACACACCGCTCTGCCTTCAAGGTGCTGATTTTGATTCTTCTGCCCTTTGCGCTAGTTCGCGGCTGTGCTCACTGTTTCCATGGAGAAGGGCAAGTCAGTTCTATTCCTTGGTGGAGTGTGCAGGCCACTGGCATTTGTCTGGAAATGAAGCAACTACAGAGTAACTATTAATATCTGGATGCTGTTGGCTTATGAGGAAGACGTGGATGAGATGTCAGGGATTTATCTGAAAGGGTGACCTCCATCCAGATGGTGTCCCAGACCGTTTTCTTAGATGTAAAAGGAAGATTCAGCTGTGTGGAGTCCCGTTTTAGTGTTAAGTGTGTTTCAGAATATTTTCATCCTTTTCAACTTGGTGGTCCTCTGCGGTAGCTAGCATGCATTTGGGTGCAAGTGATGGGGAACACAGACTCGAGTTGGCTTACGCTGTAGGGAAGTGCATTTCCCCGCAAGTAGAACAGAGATGGCTGGGGTGGGGGCGGGGGATCTTTGGTGCCGAGGGGTCTGACTAAGTGATGTCTGAGGTCATGGCTCGTCCTTAGTACCACCTTCATTCTAAATCTCATTCGTCTCATGGCTCTAAAATGGCTGCAGCAGGTCCAGGCATCACATCCTGACATGGCAATGTCCAGAGGCATGGTGGGACCATCTCTGCTGGTGAGGGCTTGATAGAGGGACCTTTCCTGGAAGGCTCCCAGGCAATTCTCCATCTGTTCCGTAGGCCAATTCCTGGCCATTAAGTCAGTCAATAGCAAGTGGAATAGGAATGCCTTTGGATATAGACTAGACAGGACTCAGGAGCTGACGAGGGAATGAGTCCAGCTTACCTGAGGCCCAGGACAATGTAGAGAAGAGATAGGGTCCCGAACAAAATGGGGCTATGTTATGAAAGAGGAAAGGGGTGATGTCGAGCTCTCTCTTGTATTCACAGATGGACAGAGGCAGCTCCCATTTTCCTGGATGCATAAGGCATTATGGAATACTCAAACCTGGGAGAGAAATCAAGATGATCTGCTCCAGTCCCTTCATTTTACAGGTGAACTGACTGAGCCCCAGGAGTGGTGCTGAGTTCCCGAAAGTCACCTGGTCCACCCTGGAACCCTGGCTCCAGCCATGTGGACGTGGCCGGGGGCTCGGGGTGTTCTGGCTGATTTCACACAGCTTGTGGGAGAGTAGCAGAAGCCAGGGTGGGAATATGTTGTCAGGACTTCTAGAACCATTTGTAGGGCCTGTCATTTTCTTTCAATAAATGTATTGGCCAACCACTGAGTCTCTAAGTCTGCCCTCTCTGGGTGTTATGAGCAAAAGCACAGTAAAGAAGCCTCCAGGCATCCACAAGGGAAGGCGTTCCAACCCATAAGGATATAGCCAGAGCTGGGGATGTGTTCTCTTCTGGGGAAGATTCTCATTTTTCATCTTCTCATTATCTGATTCCACGGACTTACAACAGTGTCTGGAACACAACGAGTACTCCACAAATGAATGTTGAATTGCAGTGATTAAAACTGCACGAGGCCATGAAAAATGTTAACTGTATCTTATTTTAACCTTACAAGATAGGTATAAAATGAAGTCATGCTAAAGATCCTCTAGACAGGATTGCCCAAAGAAAAATAGGCCCTCCTGAGAGTGAACGTGTCTGGTCTTATTTGAGGATTGTGTTCTTGGCGGTGTGTAACTGATTGGGTTAGGGCATCAGGCAGTGGCGGCATAGCCTGGTATTGAGGGAGACTGGAGCTCATGTCTGTGCACGTCATCCGTGACTGCCCTTGGTCGTGGGGTCTGGAGGAAATATGTCCTCTCCTGCCTCCTGCTTACCTCTCAAAGGACTTCTCAGCCTTCTCTTACCATCAGGGTGGCTCTGGTTGTCCATTGTGGTCCACTGTGGTCTGGTGTCGACTGCAAACAAAACAAAACAAAAAAACAGGTGGGGAGTAGCTGGACCACTAGACCCAGCTCCCTTGGCCCCTAGCTGCCAACCTACATAAAGCGAAAGAAGTAGCCCCCAGCTGTGTCAGCATGCCTGGCATTTCTGTTCCGTCTTCTAGAACCGGATCACTAGGACTGTAAATCATTCAAAGCCCAGAACACCGGTGACACACACCATCATGTGGAGGTTTTTAAAATCAGGGTCTGTTTCCTCTGCCATCTTGAGAGTGTCAGAAACTCCGACACATTTGAAGCTTCCCAGGGGAGGAAGGAATAGCCTTCTTCTTACTCTGAGAGAGTATAGCTTGCACATTCTTGGCTTCCTCAGCATTTGGATTCTGGAGCTTTGTTGGCATGGGGATGAAGTGCAAACCCTGTCAGAACTTCTCCTCTTGTCATGCTGATGGAAAGTTCTCCACATCTGTTTAATTACTCAAGCATTCCACGTCCTTCTTCAACATCTCCCATCCCCCTGTTGCTTGCCTTTGTGCACGGGAGATTTATCTTGCTATGTGCGTGGTAAGAGCTGAGTTCTCTACAGAGTGAATTTTTGTAAATCAAATCCTTTTCTTGCACTGGCTTCACTTGGGCAGCGAAGATAAGTTTTCTGGGGGAAATATTGCTTAATCTTTCTTTTTTACTTCTTTAATTGAACTATACTATGATATGGAAAAGTGAACATGCCATAAAGTCTATGCATCTCTGTACCTACCCGTGTAACCAACAGCCAAATCAAGAAATAAAACGTCTCTGTGATTTCTTGACATACACCCTTACTAGAGACACAAGGCCCCCATGTATGTTCTTTCAGTAGCATTTCTGCACACAGTATACCCCCTCGGACACCGTCTGGCCTACACATCACCAAACTCAGGGAATTTCTCTCCATGGAGGGGTTACCTGGCTTGCATTACTTACATGTTAGCTTTGGGCTTTGTTTTTTAAATGACGATTCATATACCTCTGTGTTAGTAAACCCAACATATGAGAAAGCTCATATTTACCAATGAGACCAACTGGGGACAGTCTTATTTAACACTTTCATTATTTAACTCTTTCTTTTCTTATGTATCTACTGCTTTGTTTTTTACTGTTCCTCCTTGATTGTTCCTTCCATGGGGTCAGCTCTGCCCTTGCATTTATAAAGTGATCCATCTTAACAATCCATAACCGTTCATCAAGGGCCTACTATGCGCCAGGCGCTCTGGCAGATAGTGTGGGCGTTCAGCTGTGGTGTGAGTGCAGGAGGTGAGATGCAAGGCTTAGTAAGACACGACTTCCCTGCTCAAAGCTGTGCCCGTCCTGGGGTGGGGAGGGGAGGGCACCGGTGTGGGCTAGCCTGGCCATGAACTTGCTACATCGGTGAGATATCGAAGAGGCTGAGCGAGTTGGGGAGGCTTACCCCCATCTGAGCGTGGGGAGGAGGATTCCGGAGGACCGTGTGAAGGAGGAGACGTTTTATATTGCCACTCGGAGGTGTGACTGGCCCCTGAGGGACCCAGGCTCACATTTATGATATGAATGACAAGGAGAGGAGTCTTACTGTGTTTTGATAGTAGGTGCTGCCATTTAATGCAGGAAGCTTACCCGAAGGGAAGGTTTTGGGTTTATTAAGGGAAACGAGAGTGCTCTGCGCTGGCAACGCTGTGAATTCAGAATGCGATCCACCGGGTTTGCTTTAACAGTTGGTTGCCCTGAGACCTGTTTCTCATTCCCTTGGCAGCTGGGCAGAGCTTGAATCTTTGAAGGTCGCCCTCTGAGGGTAGAGGCCGGAAGCAGGCCCGAAGCCAGGCCCCCAGACTCTGCCCCTGGTCGTCCTGCTCCCCTGCCAGCTCGCTGGAGCCCTGCCCCTGGGCAGCGACAGCTGGGAGGTGTGCGTGAGGGGTTGTTGCTAAGAAAACGATCCCAGCTTGCCTTGTCTGACGTGTGTGTTTAAATTAGCATCTTTAACTGCAGTTCCCAGGAGTTACTCAATTTTGAAACTACTGGGTTTTGGAGATGGGGGGTGGTGTTGAGGGGGAGGAGAGGTGATTTCAAAAGGCAAAACATTTGCAGGTGTTTTTTTTTACAAAGTTAAATAGAAAGAAGACTATCAGCTGGGGGAATGTAAATCTCAGGCATGGATGCAGATCCCCTCTGTGGGGTACAGACTCCCCCTACTTTGACCTAAGGAGACAAGAGGTGGCCCCATGGACCCAGTTGGAATGACTCATGGTCCCTGTGTCCTCGTGGGGTCCCCAGAAATCATGGTATTGCATGAGAATGTGGGGTGGGCACGCCTGACTGATAGCCGCCCCCAAAGCAAGAGGGCTTGGGCATCTGGGAATCTGGATGAGGTCCTGGGGTGGGTGTCATTCACCTATCCAGTTACGTCTTCCAAGGGACCAAGTGGAGGGGGCACCTAATGATAATGATGACAGTGCTAAAAATAGACAATGATAATGCTCACATTTCTGGGGTGCCTCCTGTGTGTCAGGGAGTGAACTGAGAGCTTCACAACTTCTAACTTCTGTCATGCTTACAGCAGCTCTCAGGATTGGTTCTCTGTTATCCATGGTTTAGAGATAATGGAACTGAGGCACAGAGAGGTCAAGTAACCTGCCCAAATCACTGAAATGCTAAGTGGCAGAGCTGGGGTTCAAACCCTGGCTTCCTGGCACCAGTGTGCATGCCCCTAACCTTATATTTTGCTGCCACCAGGCATAGGGCACCAGGAAATGGAGGAAACCAGAAGAGAGCCAGGAATGTATAAGTGGAGCTCAGGGAGATGTGCTGGGTGGAAGGGAGTGCCATCTGTGGCTTTCTCAAGGTTGCTTCTGGATGAGGGTAACACAAAGACGGCAGTCTCTCCTGACCTCAGGGCCTTTGCATGTGCCATCCTGGGTGGCTAGGATAATTGTTCTGCCAGCTTTCTGCGCTCTGGCTCCATTTCATCTGTCATGTCTTAGCTTCAGGCCACTGGGAGAGAAAAGCCTTCCTGACCATCCAGTAACACTCATTCAGCACATTTCTAAATAAATATATTTTATTTTATTTATTTGTTTGTTTGTTTGTTTGTTTGTTTGACAGAGAGAAACACAGCCAGAGACGGAACACAAGCAGGGGGAGTGAGAGAGGGTGAAGCAGGCTTCCCGCCGAGCAGGGAGCCCGATGGAGGGCTCAGTCCCTGGACTCTGGGATCAGGACCTGAGCCGAAGGCAGTCGCTTAATGACTAAGCCACCCAGGCGCGCCTCATTGAGCAAATGTTTCTTGTGAGCCATACACATCATTCTAGGTACACGACATTTGCTAATAAACAGACATAAATTGCTGCCTGTGAGGAGCTTAATTCTATTTGAGAGAGAGAAAATATGCAAAAATATAACAGAAGTACAATTTTACAGTGTATGGTTTTGCTGTTCTGTTTTAGCGCTTTGTTTGCTCCTTTCGGAGCCCTTATCACAATTTGTAATTCTTTTCTTTGTTTATGTGATCATCGTTTGCCTGCCTCCCATGATAAGTCCTTTGAGGGATGGGGATCTTGGGTGTCGTGGTCACCATTGTCTCCCAAGTGCCCAGTCCGGAGCCCAGCACACACTAGATGCTCAGTGTTTGTTGAGAAAATGAATGAGAAGTAAAGCTCCTGGACTTTGGGCGAATAACTAGACTGAGAAGTTTGAAAGAAATTTCTGCAGCTGAGCCTTTAGAGATGTTTTCCAAATGCCAGGGTTGTTGGGGGAAATGATGCCCACAGGAACCTGGGGACCTAGCTGGGCTGTGGTTCGTGCCTCTCCCACAGGGCAGTCCTTGAGAAAGTCTCTTGGATGCCTCGCAGAAGGCGAGGTCCCTTTAAAATGGCGCTGCCCTTTCCTCTCAGTTGGGGACAGGAGGGAGGGTGAGGGCTAAGGTGGCTGCCAGAAGCAGAGGACTGTGTGGTATGGGGTGGCCAGTGGCCTGCCCTGGGTGCTGCACATAGACATGCTGAGGGACAGTGGACGGCACGCCATTCTCATCTCCATTCCTGGGTTGGTGTGGGGACCAAAGAGCACACATCGTTATCATTAGTAGTAAGGATTAAAATAGAGCTGATGTTTAGGGAGTGCTGCTATGCATGGACACCTGGCCAAGCCTTTTAAGAGTACCCTGTCATTCAATCTTTACTAGTCCCGGTGTGATGTGGAAATTTGCTGGTCATGAACCCAACCCAAGCCAGTCCCGGACCTCACGCTGTACACCCTCAGACAGGTCTCTTGGCTTATTTTTGGTGTCCCCAAGCAGAAAGCTCTCACATTGTCAGAAGATTCCTAGCTTGAGCCTTAGGAAATATTTTCCATTCTGTGTTTCACCAAGGAAGGCCTTTACTGTGGAGGGACTAGCAGTATTAATGTACTTTATAAGCACTCGTGTTATTTATTGTTCTTGCTCTTATTAATAAAAGCCAAAATAGCTTAGTCTTTGGATGAGAGAGGCAGCAAGAGGGAGTTGAATGACCTTGGTTGGGATGTTAATACTCCTTTGCAGTCTCCTCTCGATTATCCAGGCTAATGGAATGGGAAGCAACACCTACAAATAGTCATAAAACAAGAAAATCAATTATGTGCTCACTGGGGTGTTGACTGACAAGTAGGTACTAAGCCTTTTATGAGGCTGGCCTTCAAACATGACTCGTGTCTCTGCTGAGCTTTCAGAAAGTGCAAGATGGGAAGCGGTCCATGCTTTGATGGAGAAGCCGCTTTTGCTCCAGGCTTTGATCTCCGGGTAGAGATGGTGTATGGGTGGCGTCAGCAGCCAAGGAGGGGCTAGTGATGTCTTCCCTTTTCCTAAAGCAACTTGGGGGATGGAGTGAGTGGTCTTAATCCTAATCTGCACCAGCCCCCCCAAGTGTTTCGCTGGCTGGTATGCCCGTATGGAAGATGTCAGCATGCTGACCCGGGCCGGGCACAGGCCAAGGCCGGTGTGTCTTCGAGGTCTGCGGGGCTGACGTGGCAGATGCTGCTTGAAGGGAACGGAAAGGTCACAGAGGCCCGGGACGAGGGAGGGGACGGAGCCAATGGCACTGTCCGGTAACATTATATGGAAGATGAAATTGTAGCGTGGAGCCGAGAGATGCCGGGCCGGGGAAAGAAACCTCAGCATTTTCCATGATTAACTTTCTAATAGTAACCGTGTGTGTACAGCCGGTGCTTAGCAACGGGGAGATGATCTTCACTGAGTGTGCATTAATACAAGGGCACGTGGCTTCTCACCGTTGTTGGCGTTGCCCCACTTTGTTTTTGTCACCGTCCTGTGGAGAGCCACCGGGAGACCTGAGCATAGACAAGCGTGCTGTCCTTGGTGGCAGAGTGGGGAGGCAGCTGAATTTGTGTCCTTTCCCCACTGATTCGTTCCTGCGCCTGGACTCCCAGGCCTTGGGTGACCGCAGAGCTCCCTCTCGGCTGCACGTCAGGAAGACACAGATGCGTAACAGGCTTACCCAGAAGCTGGGGCCGAGCTGGGCCCAGCACCCCGGTCTCCTCGCCTTCTGTCCTGTGCTTTCTCCCTTCTCCTCTGCCCCCTCCCTTCAAACCAGCACTTTGTCTTAGATTTGTAAGCAGTCCCCAGAGAGAGAAATGATGGGCTCATGTTAGCGTCCATGACTTCCTGTGTTGATACCCAGCCCACCCAGAGGATGTAAGCAAAGGTGCCTGGCAAGGGCATTGCTTAACCCAAAGGAAAGCTGGATGGCAGAATTTAGGGCCCCACGTGGCCTGTAGAGTGGCGGCCTGTTTTAGGTGCTGGGGTGAAGTGGTGACACAGACCCAGATCTTCTCTCCTTTTGGAGCTTATATTCCTGGGGGGGGGGGTGGGAACATAATAGATGCGTGATAATTTAACTTCAGATTTGTGGTTTAAGAATACGAAGCAGGTTAAGGGTGAGTGGTGGCAGTGTGAAGGGGCCTCTGTGTTACCAAGTGGACATGCAGAGAGGGGATGACGTGTCTAAGGACGTGATCATTGTGGGGAATAAGCTTGACCTCCCTGGAAAAGGAAACTGTGGGGAACGTTTGGGGGGAACAGTGCTTCGGGCCTGTGGAGGTAGCAGCTGCGAAGCCTCCGGGGAGGGAGCGAGCAGAACTGCTGGAGCTTTCTCCAGGCCACTCTGCTTAACTGCCTTTCGCCTCCTCCCTCCCCAGCTTTATCTCTTCCAGGGAGCTTGTCACCATCCAACGCAGCTTGGGTTTATACCTTGCTTTGTGCTGGGGCTCATTGTCTGCTTCCCTGCCCGCAGTGTCGCTGGTACGCAGAAGAATGCCCGGGCGGTACTGATGCTGAGTACCTTCTTGTTGGAGGAGGAAATGGGTGGAGGCCTGCGTTTGGAGGCAGTGAGTGAGGTGGACGGTGAGAGAGGCAGGGTAGGCAGGAGTCAGAGCGTGTGGGGGACAGAGGAGAGGCTGAGAGCACTCCTTAGGTGTGTGTATTCTTGTCTCACAGCCTGCTGGATGAGGTGGGCAAGGAATAGGCCTTTTTGCTCCGGGAGCCCTGGCTCAGCACAAAGCCCATCCCATCATCATACTTTTGAGGCTTGCTGTTTCCAGAAGCTGAGATATTCTTGTAGGATGTGTAGTTAATGAAAAGGCACCTATACTGCACTAACGCTTCTCTTGCCTTCCACAGTCTCTAGGGAATCAGAGATACACGTTCAGCCCTGGTGCAAATCACCAGGAGCCTGGGCTCCTTCTGGAGGATGCTGGTGACCCCATTCCTAGGGGGCATGAGGCACCCATGCTTGCCGTTGGCCCAATTTCCAGGGGCTGCTTGGACTGTCTCGTTGCTTCTCTGTAGTTGCCTTCCGGTCATTTAATAGAGGAGGCCTGGGTTCTGGTTACATGGTGTCCTTCCCACCCAGCCTGATAGAGAGCAGGCAGCAGGCAGCAGAGGGAGGAATTCTTGCTGAAGACCCAAGGGCAGGGGCCACCTGGGCCCTATCTCGGCCTTTCCAGTTGGAGTTTGCACCAGGGAGAGGAAGCACCAGCACCAACACACTCCTCCTGCATTTACACACATGCAGGTACACACAGGGGCACGCCTGCACACACCCACACACACGTGCCTGCCTCCCCTCAGCCTCGCCTGTTTTTACACATCCCCGTGAACACACTCGCCTGTCACCGCCCCCCCCCCCCCCCCCCCCCCCCCCCCCCCCCCCCCCCCCCCGCACGACCCACACACTTCCACTCCCTGGTGAGACACATTTGCTCACACACACGTAGCCACCCAAACACGCCTCTGTGGGTGGGTCCTCTCCACCCCTTCGCCCACTTCTGTGCACTCATGCTGCTCCCCTCACCTCAGCTCCCCTCACCTGGCATCCCCTCATCATCTCTTCTTACCTTTCCATGGGAGGGGTTCGTGCCCTGCTTTGCAGCGGCACCCGAGCCACAGCAATGTGATGAGGTGTGAGAAGTGGAAAGTTCTGCAGGTGCCTTGCTGACTGATGGAGGAGGAGGAGGAGGCAGGGCTTTCAGCTGCTTCCTGGGCATGTAGGGGGCTCAGAGGGCTTCGTGCTGTGCTGTTGAGAAGAATCTTACTTTCTCCTTAAATGCATTCATTTAGTCCCTGGTGCATCAGGCACTGTCCTAGCAGCAGACCCAGGTTCTGCTCTCTCGGGTTATGTTCTAGGGATAGAGCAGACCATACACAGGATCAATAAGTAAACACAGTAAGTCAGATAGGGATGGAGTAATGGGACAAATAAAGGAGGGTAAAGGGAAGGAAGTAATGAGGAGGGTGTACTTTCCTGTAGGGCAGTGAGACAACTGCTGGAAGGTGAGCTTTGAGCAGGGTATGTTTAGAGCACTGTGGGAGGAAGGAACAGCAAAGGCAGGTGTGTGGAGGGGCTAGAGGGCAGGAGTGGAGAAAGGCTGGGGAGTGGGGCCGTGGCTGGGAATAACAGGGAGTCCGGGGGAATCCCTGTGATGGAACTTCTTAAACATCTGTCACCCCCAAATGATTTTGATCCTCTGAAGCCCGTGGATCTATGGCTTCATCTCAGGGGTCTTATGTGCTCTTCACCTGGTGGTTGGCAGCAATCCATGTTCAGAAAATACTTGCCCCTTGACAGCGTTGCTTGATTCAGTTCTATATAGAACCTCTTCTGTGTTCCAAGATACCTGAGTGGGCTGTGGGGGATCACGGGATGGAATGAGCCAGCCCTCCCCTTGAGGAGCTTCTAGCCGGTGAGCTGGCCGGCCACATGTATGAAAATTGAGTGCCCCGAGAAGGATGTGCCTGGACTGGTGAACCTGGGGGCTGGCGAGTGGCCCTGTGTAGGGGACAGCTCTTTGGAGAAGCTGATTCCTGAGCAGAATCTTCAGGAAGAAGAGGAATGAGCCTAGAGTGAGAGGGAAGAGGAGGAAAGAGACATTGCAGGCAGAGGGGTGAGTGACAAGGATTAGGGAAGTGACACAAGCATGGTGTGTGAAATTGGCTTCCCAGTAGTTGAGGGCTCCAGGGCTGCCATCTGCTCTTGCCTTCGTGTTCTGTAAGTGCCGGGCCAAGAAGGAAGCAAGACAGATCCCAGATGCTGCACCCTTGAGTTGATGCTGTCAGAGGGGCAAGCCCTGTGGCTGCGTGACTGGGAACACCGGGAGCACCTGACTCACCTGTTCCCTCCTTAGAGTGGTGGGAGCCAAATTTCCAGGCTTATTGGTGAAGTCTCACCCTCTGGCTGCTGCTGCTGTTGGAGAGGCAGCCCAGCAAGACCTCTCTGGGGAGAAGCAGAGAAGGATGGAATCCTCTGAACATGCTGCCCAGAAGCCAGTCCCTGCGCCCTCCCTTTCCGAGGGGACAGACCGATGGTCTGCAAATGTGCCTGGATCGGCCCACATACATGGTTTCAAAGTTTTCTTTTCTGCATTTTTTTTTTTTTTTGCATTGATTGACTACATTTACAAAATGGGAGGTTTGGGATTTAAAAAAAACAAAACAAAACTGGGTTTCTAGTTTTTCTTGAAGGAAAATAAAAAAGATTGCAGACAGACATCTGTGGGCCTTGGATCCCTTTCATGGTGACAGCTGGCCAAGCGGAGTTGGGGCCTTTGCCATGGACAGTCCCTTATGTATCATAGCAGCCTGTGGACACATAAGCTTGGACCCCTTTTTTTTGCATTTAGGAGACAGAGTCTTACATTTCTGCAACTTCTCAGGGATGGCTTTTGAGTCCTCAAACATTTCCAGATCATTCTCATTTCTCAACTACAAGCCAGTGGATGGGAGCCCCCTGTTTTCATTTGCTTCAGGATAGCTAGGTGTCACTGTTCATCAGATATAATGGGGGGAGGGGCGCCTGGTGGCCCAGTCAGCTGGGCGTTTGACTCTTGCTTTCAGCTCAGGTTATGATCTCATGAGTTGTGGGATGGAGCTCTGTGTCAGGCTCCATGCTCAGCAGGGAGTCCGCATGAGATTCTCTTCCTCTGCCCTTCCCTCCCCTACCCCACCCCCACTAACTCAGGTATGCTCTCTCTCTAAAATAAATAGACAAATCTTTTTTTAAAAAAATGTGGAGACGTGGGGTGGGCAGGTCCTAGACTGCACTGTGGAAGACACAGGCCGCATTGAATGGTGTGTCCAGATGTGGGTGAAGAGGTAGAAGGTCTGGAGCCCTCTGGAAACCTCAGAGCTGAGCATGGAGAGTTCACGGCTGCAGAAGGCAGGGACATGGCCAGGCCTCCTTTTCTCTGCCCTCACTCCCCAGCTTCCCTATCATCAGCCTGCTCACCAAGCCAGATCCTCAGTGAGTCTTTATAGAAAGAAAGAAGGCATGATTTATATGGTCAGGGTTTAGCTGGATGGTGATCCCTTCTTCATGCCCCATAACACTGGGTTCCCTTTAGCCTCTGGGATTCACACGTGGTCATTTCCAGCAAGTGGCAAGCCTTGGGGCGGGCTGGGAGGAGGCATTGGGAATTTGCCTCTTGAGTCTTTACCGAAGTGGGGAGTCATGTACTGTTCTTTCACCTCTGGTCCCTTCTCTGAGGAGACTGAGCTCACACCACCTGGGCAGTCTGCTTTCATGGGGCCACGCGTGGATTAGGATCAGATGACCACCTGGGGAATTTGCCAGCTGGGCAGCCAGGACACAGTGATTTGCTTCCCTTTGCCAGTACTTTCCAAGCTCTGGTGTTTGCCTGCAGCTCCTGGTGAGGCCTGGCCTTCCTATGAGGGCATATCAGCACGTACTTGGGCTCAGAAGTCTGCAAGGCGGACCCACTAGGCCCTCCAGACCTTGAGCAATGCCTGGTGCTTCAGCGCAGGCCGGGGAAAGCCACAGGCTGCCGGCCACTGGTGGTAGTGGGGAGGCTCCAGGCCCAGGTGCCAGGCGGGTGAATGTATTTTCCAGCCTGCGGAACTTCTAAAGATAGGCTTGGGTGGCGCTGTGCTGGCACCGGGGGTGATGGGCCATCTGTGAATCACAGGCCCGCCCGCTGCGGGAGTGTAGGCCTGGGGCGGGCAGCGCGGCAGTGAGATGCACCCAGATGCAGGAGGGGAGGAGGGCCAGTGCGAGCAGTGTGACTCAGCCCAGGCCACCCTTGAGGAGGGGCTCCTGCTGCCTGGCTCCTGGAGGACGGCAGCTGCCTGTGATTGATGTGGTTCCTATGGCTGGTCGGAGCAGATAAAGCACGAATGGGGTAGGAGAATCATTAGTGTGGTTTGTGCTTCTCTGGCCTGCAAGCCTCAGAGTGAAGAATATGGGTTGCTTGGTTTATTTCTTTAGTCACCACTTGGAGCCCCTCCACGTTCACCCCGAGTTGCCCCTCCCCTCCCCACCCTTACCCTGTTTCCTTTGAATTATTTGGCTGGCTCTTTCGGGTCCTTGTGACACTCTCCTATATATGTAGCACTCTGCAGTTTGCAAAATAGGCAACACACATTGATGGGGCTCCTCCTAGGCGCTGGGCGAGCGCTGGGGGAGCAGCAGTGACCGGGACAGGCACGGTGCTCGCTCTCAGGGAGGCATGGTTGTCATCTAGGAAGGCAGCAGTGCGAGCTGCTGCTGAGGGTTTCTTTGTGATGGGAGGAAGCCCTCTCCGAGGAGGAGACATTCCACCGGAGAGGAAGCTAGCTGGGTGGAAATGTGGGGGAAGAGCGTTCCAGGCAGTAGGAACGGCTGTGTGTACCCTCTGAGGTGGGAATAAGCAGGCTTGTTTCCAAAATAACAAAAAAGCCACTCTGAACAGAGGATAAAGTACTCTGACCGGAGGTTGGCAGGGCACATTTCTTGGAGGGTGTGGTAGGCAATGGTGTTGAGTCTGGATTTCCTTCTCAGTGTGATGGAGCATTATTGGAGGGCTTTCAGTAGCTGTGCGTGTGAGGTGATGGGGCATTTTTAAAAGCTTGTTTTGCGGGGCGCCTGGGTGGCTCAGAGAGTGAAACCTCTGCCTTCGGCTCAAGTCATGATCTCGGGGTCCTGGGATCCAGGCCTGCATCGGGCTCTCTGCTCAGCAGGGAGTCTGCTTCCTTCTCTTTCTCTACCTGCCTGTCTGCTTACTTGTGATCTCTCTCTCTTTCAAATACATAAGTAAAATCTTAAAAAAAAAACCAAACACAAAACCAAAAACTTGTTTTGCAGCAGTGAGGCCAGGAGTGAGGGCAGGAGTAGGAACAGAAGGGCCTGTTAGGAGGGCTACTACATTTTTGCTGGTGAGAGTTAAGGGTGCAGCCATACTTTGGACTCTAAAGCTTAGATCAGAGATAGTGTCTCAAGTCTTAGAGCAGCCCCATAAGAGACAGAGGAAGAAACAGGTTCAGAGGGTACTAATGACTTGTCCCGTGGCCAGCAAGCTACAGGGCTAAGAGTTGCCACCAGAGTCCCACGTTTAAGGACTTGCACACTCTCTTTACCTCATCTGTGGTGTCTGAGGAGGCTGCCTGCCTCCCTCTCACGTGGTGTGATGCTGCATGAGGTGAGGCGGGGGTAGCCACCGTGAGCCCTTGTATCCATTTGCTTGGGCTGCCGTAACACATACCCCGGACCTGGGGGCTGAAACAACAGACATTTATTGTCCCACGGTTCTGGAGGCTGGACATCTGAGAGCAGGGCGCCAGCAGGGCTGGTTCTTTCTGAAGCCTCTCTCCCTGGCTCATAGGTGGCCATCTTCTCCTGGCGTCCCTGCATGGTGTCCTCTCTGTACCTGGCTCTATCCTCATCTCTCTTCTGAGGGCACCCGTCTTACTGGTGTCTCATGAGCTCATTTTACCATCACCACCTCTTTAAAGACCCTGTCGCCACGTACGGTCACCTTCTGAGGTACTGGGAGTTAAGACTTCAGTACATGAATGTGGCTGGGGGGGTGAAGTTCGGCCCCTCCCGGCCTGTTTCCTTGGCCTGGGATTTACGCATGGTGTTTCTCTCCTGGAACGCTTGGCTGCCACACGTGGTTTATCTCCAGGACGGTGACCACGTGTAACAGATATTTGCAGGTGGCCATGTGCAAGAGTCCAGCCCCAGTGCCCCAAGTGTGAGGGCCCCTGGGGTCCACAAAGAGAGCAAGTGCACTTTGTACAAGGCCATGGGTGGGAGAAGGAGGGACAACAGAATCCGGCCCAGCCGCTGACTTTAAGGTGTCACGTAATAGCACACAGATGCGAGCAGCTTCCTAGATCGGGGGCTAAATAACAAAGGAATTGAAAGGACCAGCACTTACTGGTACTGTAAGTACTGAGCACTTACTAAGTGCCAGGCCCTCTTGCTAGCGTCCTGCATGTCGGGAGACAGGCTTGCAGCATCACAGAAATTCTGTGAACTAGAAGATGAAGCTACCTCTTAGAGGGTTTTAGTAACTCATCTGTGTTTGTTTCCAGATGGCTGTGGAGCCAGGATTTGCAGATGTGCTCTTTTTGATCCCAAAATCTACTTATCTAACTACTGTGACATGCTTCCTCTGAGAACTTGTCCCAGAAGAGAATGAATGTTTCAAGTTCTGAGTTAACTCAATTTCTTTAGTGTTGCCGGAAGTGCACTTGACCCTCGATCAACACGGAGATTGGGATGCCAACCCCACATAGAATTTCTGACTTCCCCCAAATTTAATACCAGTAGCCTACTGTTGACCAGAAGGCTTACTGATACTCTGAACAGTTGGTTAACAGTTGATTTTGTGTGTTATATGTATTATATCCTGTATTCTTGCCATTAAGTAAGCTAGGGTAAAGAAAACGTTATTAAGAAAATCATAAGGAAGAGAAAATGCATTTGTAAAAGTGGACCCATGCAGTTGAAACCCCTGTTGTTCAAGGGTCAACTGTATACAGATTCCAACTATGCCCCGTGTTAAACGTGTAGGCGAGCAGTTTTATTACTGTCTACCTCAGAATTTGTAAAGGTGGGGCGCCTGGAGGGGCAGAATCACCTGAGTGTTTGTTAGAGCTGCAGGCCCTCCCTTGCATCTCCTCAGTCAGAAGCTGAGGCCGATACACAGTTTGGCCCTTTCTGCCTGAACAAGCGCTCCAGGTTCTCAGGCTTGCTAAATTCTGAGACCACTGGCTCATGTCAGTCTTAACATACTCATAGGCGTTGGCATCGGGAAATCCAAAGCTGATGCTTTTGAGGAGCTGGATTTCGAGGCTGTACGTGGGACGGGGGACAGGGTAGCCTCGCTCAGAGTCCAGTTCATGGGATGCTAACAGGTGTCATGCCAAAAGGTATCGGGGATCAATAGTTTTTTTTTTTTTATTGCAGACCTTTAATACAGTGATTACTCTTCTCTTTTTGAAGATATCTATGTTTGTATTTCCCAAACTTATTTGACTGTTAAATTCCTTTTGTGGGGAGCAAATAACAGGACTAATGTTTGCAAAACATTGCACTCCATAGGGGCTTCTGGGGGTGATACAAATGATCAAATTGGGATCTTCACAATGATGAGCTTTAATCAATTAAGTGGTGTTGACGCATAGGTATGTTGTGTTCGTTCCTGTGGCAGAAGCTGTGAACAATTCCAGAGATGGATAGGGCTCACTACTGATCAAACACCGACTTTATGGTAGACATAGTGCAAGGCCTTACAACCATAAGGAGGTGATATCATTAGTCCTCGTTAGCAGATGAAAAATGGAGGCACAGAAAGGCAAAATTACTGGGCTTATAGAAGGTAGGTGGTGGAACTGGGATTGTACTCCAGGACTCTGTGAGCCCCAAATCACTTTTCTTTCTATTTCTGTCTCACTTCCTGGAGCCTGAGGAGGGTGACAGGGGCGCTCATGGACCAGTGGACCAGACCCACATGTTGCACCGTGAGACGGAACTGTGATGTGTTAAAGGGCGGGAGTAGGGCGTGAGCTGTTCCCCAACTCAGTTAAACAAACAAACAAACAAACACCAACATTGTTTTTCTGATTATAAACACAACACACATTCCTGGTAGGAAATTCTGAAAATACATAAATGTACACCCATTAAAGTGGCTATTAGCCCCAATCCAGAAAATAATATGGGGGGATGTAGAGAAATTGAAACCTTTGTGCACTGCTGGTGGGAATGGAAAATGGTGCAGCTGCTGTGGAAAACAGTACGGCAATTGCTCAAGAAATGACATGTAGAATTACCATAAGATGGTCCTGCCCTTTCACTATTGAATACATACCAAAAGGAAATGAAAACAAGGACCTCAACAGATATTTGCACACCCAAATTCAGAGCAACATTATTGACTATAGTCAAAAGGTAGAAGCATCCCAAGTAGCCACTGACAGAGATGGATAAACATACGCTGGAATATTACTCAGCTTTTTTTTTTTTTTTTTTTTAGGATTTTATTTCTTTATTTTATTTTAGAGAGAGAGCCTGAGCGAGCAAGGGGAGGGGCAGAGGGGGAGGGAGATAATCTCAAACAGAATCCACGCTGAATGTGGAGCCCAACGTGGGGCTTGATCCCACGACTCTGAGATCATGACCTGAGCTGAAACTAAGAGTCAGACACTTAACCAGCTGAGCCATCCAGGAGCCCCTGTTACTCAGCTTTTAAAAGGAAATTCTGACATACGCTACAACACGGATGAACCTGGACAATATTAAGCTCCGCGAAAGAAGCCAGTTACAAAATACTGTGTTACAGTTCTGCTTTTGTGGGAGACGTAGAATATTCACATTCAGAGAGACAGAAAGGAGAAGCGTGGCTGCCTGGGGTGGGGTGGGGAGACTAGCAGGTGCAGCATGTCGTTTGGCGAGGTGGAAAAGGGCTTGGGACGGATAGTGGTGACTCTTGCACAACAATTTGAATGGACTTAGTTATGCTGCAGAGCTATACACTTAAACATCATTACAATGGTAAATTTCACGTTATGTGTGTCTGACAGCAATTTTTAGAAAGGATAAAAATGAAAGTAACTGTTCCATCTCAGAGGTGACGGCTGTCCACATTTGGACATATTGCATATCAGTCTTTTTTCTATGCATTTATGTGCACGTATAGATCTTTTCCCATTTCATCAATAATTTGTTGAAAATCCTTTTTTAAAAAAGATTTATGTATTTAGTTTAGAGAGAGAGTGTGAGCAAGCAGGCATGGGGAGGGGCAGAGAGAAAGAGAAAGAATCTTAAGCAGACTCCCCACAGAGCATGGAGCTGATCCAGGGCTTGACCTCACAACCCTGAAATCATGACCTAAGCTGCAACCAAGGGTCAGACACTGAACTGACTGATGTAATTTTTAATGATGCATGTTAGTTTCTCAAGTACCTGCCCTGCAGTCTGTGTAACCATCTTCCTATTGTTGGTTGTGTCAGTTCTTTCCAGTTTTTCCCTGTGCTGTAGTTAAGGTCCACATATGTCCATTTTTATTCACACCATACATTGTTTCCTTAGGACAGACTCCTAGAAGTGGAATTTGCTGGGCTGGAGTGCGCATGTTTTTGAGATTCTCCGTACACATTGCCAAGTTGCTTTTCAGAAAGGTCATGCGGCTTTCATGCAATCTCACCAGAAGTGTGTGAGAAAGAGTGCCTTTTTTCATTACCTTCCCTGAAGGAAGCCTAGAGAATGCAGAGGGAGAAGGAGAAAGACTGGTCCCTTCAGATCCCAGAGCTGGGTCTCAGCCTCTGCTTTTTTTTTCTCCAGACAGTTAGTGGGCTCCTGGTTAGTGAGCCGGGACAGGGCTGACTAGTGCTCTGGCCGGCCAGGGGTTGGGAGCCCGTCTGTGGGAAGGAACAGCCTGTTCATGGATAATCCCTTGATATTGGTGCTTTGGTTCCATCTGGCGATTTTTATCAGGATGATTGCCGGCAGCGCCGGCTGCCTGCTGAGCTGCTCAGGCAGGGTTCACTGAGCTTTGTGCTTCGGCCCTCAGACCTCATTTCAGGGGGAAACATACGAGAATCCCTGTGTTGCTTCTCTTTGGTATACGCTGGTAGAACATTTTAAGGTGTGAGAAAACAGTGCCTACTTTCTAACGTTCTTCTATTCAACAGGGAGTGAAGATGCAAGAATGGTCTTCCATAGAGCCATTTGCCTTTCAATTTAGAGGCTGCACTGCATTTTCTGTGTTTAAGATTACTTATTTTTTTGTGGGCTGTAGAAATGGATGTTTGCTCGCTTTAGCTCATTTGGGAAGTAGTGTGCTGTTCTTTATTCAGAGCGGGCAGAGTAAACACAGGTCTGGAATGAAATGGCCTGTGTTCCTCTGGAATCAAGCTCTGTTCGCGGTGGGAGGGGTGCGAGCTCTGAGCCTGGGACCAAGAAAAGACTGTCTCCTTCTCTCTTTCTGGCTCCCTCTCCCTTTTTCTCTTGCTCGTCATTTAAAAGCTTTCCCTCCATGTCTGTCTGTCTCTGTCTCTGTCACACACACATGTGCACACGACTTGGGAATATCAACTTTGTGTCCTTGGTTTCTTTCTATGTGGGAAGCCTGACAGGGTGCCCTGAAGATTCTTTGTGATTTTGGGCTGTTCTTGAAAGGGTATATTTCCTGGCTCTCACCATACCCAGAGGAGTGGTACTCCCTTGAGCTGAACGTCTTGGGTGTGGAGAAGATGAGAGGAAACAGGATGAACCATGGGCCTGATGGTGAGAGCCCAACTGAGGAGGCTCACCATTGATTCATTCAGAACTTTCAGAAGAAAATCTAATTAGCTCTACACGAGCCAGTGGGGTGAAATTTGCCAAAGAGGGATGAGGGAGCCATGTTACCATTCTCTAAGAGGAGAAAGAATGTGCCGTTCAACATGTGGTTTCCGGGACTGGCTTTCTGTGCCCTTTTTCTATTTATTGCCAAAAGCTAATGATTCTCCCTGTTGTTGCCTGCATGCATGCCCCCTCTCCATCGCTTCTGCCTCTTGCCTAGTTGAGGCTTCCGTTGCTCCTTGCTTGGACCATTGCAGTAGTCTTCCAGCTGGTTGTAAGACTCTGATTTCTGCTTAGTTATACATCTGAGTGCCCAATTAAATGTCATAAATGTCAGTCGATTATTTCACTTTCCTCATCAAATACTCTTTCATGGCTTCTGATTAGCCAAAGGAAAACAGAAAGTCCAAATTTTTTTTTTGTTGTTGTTATCCAGAGATCTCCCTATTTCCTCCCTGTCTTCCCCCCGCCTTTACGTCTCTGAGTACCAACTAAACTACTCCCTATCCCTGTCTCATGGGTTAGTCTGTTTTATCCCTTTCTGCTTCCTTGTCTGTGTACTCTTAGGTCCCATTAATTCTTCACAGCCTGAGGCCAAATCCTCCTCTTCCAGGATGCTCCAAACTAGATGTAGTCACTCTCTCTACTCTACCCAGCCCCATCCTGCCCCATCCCATGTCTTAAAGCACTGCATGTTTGTACGTTCCGTTAACTAGTCTTGTGTCTTTGGTTTTTATAAAGCTTGGATTCATTGCTGAGTGCCCGCGTTGTCTGGGTACAGTGCCTTGCACATTACACATGGCAAACATACAGCAGTATTTGATGAAGGAAATGAACAGATGAGCCAGGGTGTTAATGGGGTTGACGCCTGCCCTGTTTGCCCTCCCTTCACTTGCTCTGGGTCCTGCTGGTGAGCCGCTTGCAGCCCAGGTACCACTTCATTTAAGCACGCTTGTCTGTTTCTAGGCACGTAGGAAGGGGCAGCAGGTTAGTGATTCATGAGTAGGTGGAGAAGGTGATTGCCTTGAGAGCTGCTGACTCAGCCACCAGCCGCTAACCTGGGGCTCCTCTGGGCGATGAATCAAGGAGCGGATGGTACGAATGAATAGATGCTCACAGAACCTCAGGAGACCTGGGTCTTCTGGCTCTGTGCTTCCCACCTTTCCAAGTACACAGCTTAGGGCCTCCTGGGGAGTTCTGGGAGCCTCTGTCTCAACATGGCATGCTTTCCGGGAGAACCAGTTCTTTTCGAAGGTTTGGGAGTAAATATTCTTTAATATTCAATCACAGTCATCATGGGAGAAATGCAAATATGCATACATTTAAAAAGATAAAATGTAACACTTTCAAGAAGCTTCTTGCCTGCCGAAGGCTTGCCTGGGGTTCCCACCCAGACTTCTCTCGCTAAGGTGGGAAGCTGGTGTTCACTCTTCTCACCTTCAGAGGCTGTGATGGAAAGGTCTGCAAGGATCTGGGCTAGTTCTTTACCCCTGTGCCCCACCTGGCTGCTGGTTTCCCATCACTGCCTCCCCACCCCATGGCTGATCTTTAGCAGGGTGTAGACTGTTATTTGGAGATTGGGTTCAAGTCCCTCCAGCTGTATGGACACTGTATCTGGAGGGCCATGGGGGAAGGGACACTCCCACTCTGTCTTTCTGGATGGGAGACAGGAGTGCTGGAAACATGATAAGACTGAAATGGACATGTGGAATGAATTATGTAGCTGGGGATACAGAAGCCTGTGGGCATGCGTGTGAGAAACACACTCTTTCAGGCAGGAGTCTAACCCAAACAAGGGACAGCTGGGAGCATTTCAGTTGACGGGGCTCCTCATCAGTTGTATCCCCTTGGGGAGTGCCCCTCCAGGGCCACACCCCAGCAACCTGTGTTCCTGCCCCTCCCTGCAACCCCACCCCCGCCCTTCATCACGATGAACATGGTCTAGCTACGTGTGACCTTGGGCAAGTCACACACCCACTGCCTCGGTGCCTGACTTATTGAGTAAGCACCCGATCCAGAAGGTTGTTGTGATGACAACTCATGTAAAATACCTAGCAAAGACTTTGGGTTTGATACCTTGTGACTAACATGGCAAGGACCCCGTACTGCTCTAAAGAATTCATCAACATCTATGCAGTTGAAAGCTGACAGTGGCCAGTCGTTTGCTCCCTTAGGTTTCCAGAGAATCGGTTTAAAGAATGCCAGCTGCATGCGGGCGGGGACTTGCCTGATTTGCCCTTGTCTCCCTACCCGCTGGAAGGGTGCTTGGGGTTTAGTAGGACCAGTATGGGATGACCAGATGCAGCAAGTAGATCCATTTAACATCTGAGGGCAGACAGGCACCAGAGGATGTGCTCAGAATCTCTGAGAAAGTTAGGTGCTAAAATACTGTGAATTCAATGATTTCTTCAACTGGAATAAAGCTGCCAAGGCTTTTCTGGGTCTTTCTCTAGGAGCCTAGCACTAAACCCTGGTTCATGTGGGATGCTCTGGCTGGGTGGCATATAGAGGTGTCGAGGATATAAGTGAAGTGGCCTTTCTCTCCTCGTCACTGGTGCTATGAGAGAGGTCAGTATACTCTCTCTTTAAGGGATTGGACTGACTGAGCCTTGGAAGAGAGGGAGGAAGAACCTCAGCGTGCATGAAAACAGTGTTTGAGGGGATCAAGAAATCAGTCTGTGGGAAGGCTGCCATGCTTCTTCTCCAGGTAGATTGCTTTAGCTGGGCCAACTAATTAGTCTTACTCATGAGGTCATCAACTATTTATGAGTGAATCACTGCCACACTCCCTTGTACGTTGCCTTTGATGTGTTTTGCTCCTATGAGTTGGACGCACTTCTCCAACAGACTTCATACCCTTAGATATGATGTCTCTTTCGTGCTTTTTTGTAAACCTTATATTCATTGTTTCAAGAAAAGGAGACATTGATTCCTAAGATGAAGAGGTGATAGTTTCACCTTGGAGCTGTCCTTTGTATACTTCCCTGGGATTCTTACGATGGCTAGGTTGGTTTTTGTTTGGAAGATGGATTTTATTACGTTTTAAATGAAGAAGTCTGTTGCCACCCCACTCTTCATCTCTGATCTAGAGGGATCAGAGTTGATGTGACTGCAATATTGTAGCCAGGAAGGGTCTGATTTGTGTACATTTCCTTGACAGTGTTGCCAAGTGGTCTTGGGCAAATCGGACTAAAGGGAAAAGTATGTAGTATACACTGAGGCTATTTATCATCTTTATCATTATCATTTTTAATATAGTGACTTCTGTTTGGTACTTGGGAACTTAACTCGTGTAATCTCATATACTTCTCACAACAACCTTGAAGGAAGGTATGACTGCCGTTTCCAGGTGGGGTATCTGAAGCTTAGAGGGTTCAAGTGGCTTGCCCACACGGTGGGTGAGGGGTAGAGGTGAGAGTTCAGGCTTTGCCACCAGACAGAACTAGGCATTCTCTTGATGTCCGTGGGGTATGAGAAACGTAGGGTTGGTGCTCGCTCTTTCCAGAGCAGACAGAGCTGGAAGTCTGAGGACTGACGGGGCCTCACATGGTAAACCTGAGGTCTGATTCCTCTAGGGGTAAGACAAAGTTCGGAGAGAGGACTTCCTGGAGGAGAGCACTCTGTAGGGTGGAAGTTTTGGGGCAGGTGGGAGGAAGTGCAGGCATTTAAGATGAGAGAAGTAACCCGAGAAAGGGTTCAGAGGCCATTGGCTCAACGTGTTCTGGCCTCAGTTTCCCCAACTTCCCGGGCATGTGTAACTGTGGACAAAGCGATACAGGATGCATCTTCTCCATGTAAGAAAAGGGCTATCGAAGGGAGCCAGTTCTGAGGGCAGGAGCACAATTATCAGTGGAGTATCAAGGAGAAACTTCCCGTTTTGTGACTGTTTCTCTCTTCCCAGTGACTGTGGCTGTTGTGTTTCAGGACAACCTGCTGTAGTAGAAAGAAGCTTCTTTTGGTGCCCTCAGCTGTCCTCAGTGTGTTTGAGTCCTCTCTGTTAGGTTCTTCTGCTGTGTGACTTTGGGGCTACTGCAGGCCTCCTGGTGCCTCCTGAGTCTCACCTGGCAGAGGAGGCGTTATACTGGTTGATTTCCTTGGGCTCAAAAATGCTCGAGCACATGATCTAATTGTGATGACACACAGTCAGCAACAGTGAAATTACTGCCATATCCCAAATTTGAATTACATTTTAATGAGTGGAGACATTGTCTCCTTCCTCCTGGGACATGGTCGTTTCACTAGGACGCACCTGATCGGCCCAGGGAGAGAGAATTTGCTGTGGCCCAGAGCCTCTGCCTGTCCTGCTCCCTCCTGCTCCGGGTAGCAGTGCCTGTTGGTGCTTGAGGACAGGGTCCTGGAACATGCCTGGGGCTCCTTTGGGTGGTGAGACTGGAGCCCAGGGTCTGGGTCTGCCTCTGCCTCTGCCCAGCTCTGCAGACTCTCCAGGGGGAGGAGGAATGGGGCTGGGAGCAGGAAGGGAGGGTGATGTGGGCGGGGAAGAGGCCCTGGCATGACAAGCTGTGAGTCACTCAGTGTCTGCTCCAGCCGGAGAGAGTCAGGGAGGGGTTTATGGCATTCCTCATGCAGCGGGTTAGGAACCAACCACGAGAAGGTATCTATTCGTTGTCAGGGGCGGCAGTCCTCCCTGGGCACAGGCACTGCGGAGTGGGTACGGAAGGTTCACAAAACCCGGGGGGTGAGCGGGCAGAAGAGCAGTGGGGCTCGAGGGGGGCCCTGCTGTGCATCCCTGAATCAGAGCGAGAGCCGTCAGCGCGTGCTTCCCCGCAGGCACTGTGAGCGCCTTGCGGAACCGATCTCATCGTCTCTCACAGCCATACTGAGAGGGAGGCATTCTTCTTTTTCTTTTTCTTCTTCTTCCTTCTTTCTTCTTCTTTCTTCTCCTCAGTTTGTATATGATTAATAGGAGGCACAGAGAAGTCAAGCATCTTGTCTGAAGTCACCCAGCAATGACTGAGCGGGGTCTGGGGAGCCTATGGGCTTAATCACCGCATCAGGGATTCACAACCTGGAACTGCGTCACAACCAGCTGCCCGGCTGCCTCATAGTTTCTGCCCCATAATTTCTAATTCTGGTTGGATCTGGGATGGGTCTGAGAAGGTGCATTTCTGTCGTGTTCCCATGTGATGCTGATGGGGTGGGGAGAGGGGCCAGGGACCACACTTTGAGAACCACTGTTCTGTCCTCTCATCATTCCCATCCCAGGCTCCTCCCTTGTGAAACAGGAGGGATGCAGTCCCCCACCGTGAATGCTGTTCTAATTACTCATAATCATGTTTAGTTTGGGCCAATTTAATTTATGAACGAGCAATAGTAGTTTGATAAACTCTCCTATTGCTACTGTGTTATTGTCTCTTGTCTCTCTTTTTTGAAAAGTTGCTGCTGCGGCACCTGGCTGGCTCAGCTGGTAGAGTTGGAGACTCTTGATCTCAAAGTCATGAGTCTAAGCCCCACGTTGGGTAGAGCTTACTCGAAAAAAAATTTGCTGCTATATGTTTTGATGCTTTCTTGCTGAGTCCATTGTCCTTGCCTTTGAGACACCCATTTTGGGTCATATTTCTTATCCACCCAAAACCTCTTGAGTTGGCTGATGTCTTTCAGCTTGAATTTCTCTTGATCTAGGTACCAGTGCCTCCAACGTGGCCTCATCCTGGGTGTGTGTGTGTGTGTAATGTATATACGTATTTTTTATTCTAAAAGCTAATATGTATCGACTCTTCTTTCTTCTGCTTTTTCTGTTTCTTCACAGTCTCCTTCCTTTGTCTTGCTATTATGAACAATTTTCAAATTAATTTTATACTTTTTTTTAAAAAAGATTTTATTTATTTGACCCAGTGAGAGAGGGTACAAGCGCAAAGAGTGGGAGAGGAAGCAGGCTCCCTGCTGAACAAGGAGCCTGACACGGGACTGGATCCCAGGACTCTGGGATCATGACCTGAGCTGAAGGCAGATGCTTAACTGACTGAGCCACCCAGATGCCCCTAATTTTATGATTTTCTTTGGTATAAGGTTAGTTCTATCTTTGTTGTTTCTCAGGCATTTGAAACCATTCTTCAGGGGCGCCTGGGTGGTTCAGTTGGTTGAGCATGCTCGGGTTGTGAGATTCGACCAAACATGCTTGGTTTCGGCTCGGGTTGTGAGATTGGGCCCTGGTGTCAGGCTCTGTGCTCATCATGAGGTCTGTTTGAGATTCTTTCTCCCTCCCTCTCTGTCCCTGCCCCCAGCTCATGCTCTCTGTCTTTCTAAAGTAAATAATAAACAAACAAACAAACAAACAAATAAATAAATCTATCTTTAAAAATATTCTTCAGGCATGTTTTGCTAATGGTTAATGTACAGAATAAAACAGCAGCTCTTGATTCTCTAGCATGTATGGTAAGTAAGTTTTCCCTCTTTTTATACCTCTACTTCTATTATATTACATTCATATTTTTATTATATATTCTGATATTTTAAGCCTCTACTGTATTACTGACTTTTATTTGTTTTTACATTTTACCTTCTCTTTAGAAAGCTTAATTTTTACTTTTTATTTTGTTTTTTGCTTTATCACAATTATAACAGTTGATACCTAATGAATTTTCATGTTCATTGCCAGATCTTTATTACCATGGATATTCTGTATTACTGAAGTCTTTACTCTGATTAATGTCTTTCTTGGAAATGTGAGAAGCTTAACACCTATATAAGCTTTCTGAAACATTTATTCTGATTTATTGCACCTTTTTTCTTCCAATGTGGGGGACAGTTTATCCCTGTTGCTGAGTTTTGGAGGGGAGCAGCTCATTACCAGCCTGAGTTTTCTTACTTTCCTAGGTTGTCCATCATCTTTTTGGGGAAGCTTACACCTTTTCACCATGAAATGAATAAATACATATGCACATCCCAGGTCATCAGTCAGTGTTTTCATCTTCAGACCCAGGTCTGTCTTCAGTGTTGGAAAGTTTTCTTGCGTTTTCATAGATTTGCCTTTCAGTTCATTCTGAATTGATTGCCTGTCCTTTTTAGCTGTCATCTCTTGTATAACTTGTGGTCTTAGGTGTCATGATTTTTCAGCTTATGTCTTTCTTCCTCTTTACTTTGGGAGTGCTATTTATTTATTTATTTACTTATTTATTTTTAAGATTTTATTTATTTGAGAGCAAGAGGGAGAGAGAGAGAGAGAGCGAGTGAGCGCACATGAGCCAGGTGAGGGGCAGGGAGGAGCAAGGGAGCCCGATGCAGAGCTCGATCCTGGGACTCTGGGATCATGACCTGAGCCAAAGGCTGACACTTAACCGACTGAACCACCAAGGCGCCCCTCGAGAGTGCTTTTTAAATTTGTCCTTTAAAACACGTCTTGTTTCAGAGATGAGTTCTCTTGACTTCTTTGCAGACACGGAATAGATGGTTCCTCGGTGCTTCAGTCATTCTCAGAATTATCTTTTCCCGAGGACCTACTATGCTGTAGGCACTGTGCCAAGCATTTTGTGCACGTGACCTCAGATGCGCTTTAGAACAAGGCTGAGAGCCCATGCTTTGAGTGTCTTCACTCTGCAGACTGGAATCCAGGTGCTCAGAGAGGTGGAGCCGTGCTCAGCCTCCCCCAGATGGTGAGTGCTGCCTCGGTGGTACACTGCCTTTACAACCAGCGATTATTTTCACATCTTTTCTTCACTTTGAGTGCTACAGTCTCTGCTTTCCGTGTTTAGGGGGAGGCTTTTTATGGACAGTGTTTGCCTATCTATAGGAAGGGCCCATGCTGTCCACCACACTGCTGATAGAATGTTCCTCCTGGCTCTTTCAGCAGGGCCGTGGTTGATGAGAGGAAGTCTTGCGTGACCCAGCGAACTGTAAGGCAGGGCAAGTGAGCTCCCATCATGAGGACTTCCAGAAGGGAAACTTAATCCCCGTGATATTTCTTCCCTGAATTTGGTGAACCTGTTGCGCCAGGAGCTGACTGCATCCGGCTGGCTGGCTGACCTGGCCGCCGTGCCCGGTACACACTGTGCCTGAACTTGTCCTTCTTCCTGGACTGCCACCTGCCATATCAGGGAGAAGGCCCTGCCCCCAGCCAGTTATCTTCTTGCTGTACCTGCCATGTGATTCCCGGGGCTTCCCGGGGCTGCTGCTGACACACGCCGCTGTCATTCCTTGGTGACAAGAGGGAGCCAGGTGTGCTCAGCATCTCTGCTCCACGTGGGGCCCTTGGCCCCGTTCTGTCATCCTGATCTTGGAGGCTCTGCTGTGTAGTTCCTCAGTGACCTCCAGTCTTTGTGGCACAATCCTGCTGCTGCTCCTCCCAGAGCAAGGCTGCCCCAGGGACTGTCTTGCCCTCTCTCCTTTCTTCATCATATTTTGCTCAGATGTTCTTTTCAGTTGCTGGTACTGGGGTGGCCCCTTTTCCTCGTTTCCTCAGCTGTTGTAGGTTTCCCAGGCTTGCTGTCCTCAGGTTGGTTGTGCGCACAGGATACCGCAGGTGTTGCAAGCCTGTGCACGCGTTACCGTGGTCACCTGAACATGGACGGTTCTCTCCGAAGCCAGTGGCAAGGGCTGGTCAAACCCGTGCTCCTGAGGGTGGGGAGAGAGGTAATCATGGTTTCTTTCTGATTTCTCACCTGCTGGTCACACCTTCTGCTTTCTCTACTTCCCCCCACTGTAGATCTCAAGTCTTAGTGGAAGACTTGTGTTGGGGGGGTTCTGGATTTCATGCCGAGTTGGATGAATCATGACAGCTTCTGACTGTATGACTCTGTGGCATTGGTCCTGGTGGTCTAGGTCAGGCTGAACTAAGCTCTGTCTTAGGAGATCAAGAGATTTTTTAATCAAGAGTGGGTCCTCTGCCCCCACTCCTTACACATCACATGGTCTCATGCTGGACACTCAGGTTTTAGAAGACTGTCTGGGGGTCTGGACATAATAGTGTGGCATTGATTAGTTGTCAGAAGGTGAGGGAAGCATTATCAGGAATAGACTGAGAGTGTGAGCTCACTTGTCCTCAACCTGCGTGGACTTGGTAGATCACTCCCAATCCGTCTGAGTCTGGTGCTAGGCACAGTCCTATCCTGAGGCTTACTTGATGGATAGTCATGAAGTTACTTGACACTCGAGATGCATCAAATATGATATGCAAACAGCCTTTACTCCTGGGCTAACAATGATCATCTCTCCCCATCAGACTTTGAGTATTCATAAATGACATGATAATGAAGCACGCTCTGCTTCAGAAAATTCATTAAGGGCTGTTGCAGGGTTTTCCCAGTGAGGGTGAGGACAGATCAGTGGTTGATTCCCCAGGCAAGTTGGAGGTTTGCTCTCTGAGATGTTGCTTATTGCCGTGCATTGGCCTCTGCAGAGACCTTGGGGGATACTGATATTTTCATTTGCTTTGCCAGTGGATTCAATGGTGATGACCTAGTGAGAAAGAATACAGGAAGAGCAAGGTCAGCGTGGAAGGTTGCTGAGGGAGGGGAGCAGGAAGCATGGGGGCCAGCAATGAGTTGAACTTTAGAGGGGCTCGGTTGAAGGGACTCAGGGGACTCCAGGCAAAGGCAGCCAAGAGACTGCGGGAGTGGAGAGACTATGTCCGTGGTGGGGCAGATGTAGCATTGGGCCTCTACTTAGCTCTGTGTCTTAGGAAAGTCACTTCACCTTTTTGAGCTTTAGTTACCTTACCCATAAATTTGGAATATTCATAATACACTCACAGTGCTTTTGTGAAATCAAGTAAATTGATAAATGTTGGTGGTCTGACAGGGTACTCAGAATCTCTTCCTTGAAGAGTGCTTTTTCTGAAACATTCTCTGTAACATATATGCAGTGTTCTGCTGTCTGGAAGCCTTGTCCCCCAGAGTGAAGGATCTTAATTAGAAAGATAAGAGACAGGATTTTGTGGTCAGTGAGGTGGTACTGAGGACCAACCAGGCTGTGCATTCAGGGGGCACATGGCTGTGCTGAAGGTGATTCAGGGGCCCTGGGGTCAAGGAGGAAGAAGTAGACAAGAGAGTCCTCAGGCCAGTTCTTTGTTGGAGATGAAGCCTGTCCACACCCACGAAAGCCTTCTGCCTCCTTTTGAGGCTGGGACCTCTCAGCCTCTAAAGGGGGCTCTGCTTCTTTATCAGATTGATTCTCACTGAGAATGTCTGGCCATCTTGGTGCCAGGGTGTGTCCCCAGCAGGACAGCTTCCGGAGACCACAGGGAGCGGGGCAGAGGCCACTCAGGGGATGGAGACACCCGTTTCCAGTCTAAGGGCCTCTTCTTTGCCTCCTGGGCCCCTTGGCTCCTATGCTTGGGGAGTTTGCTCTTTCTCCTTCCATGAATGAGAATATGGCCTGAGAAGTCAAGGAAGCTCAACTGATGTTCCCACTGGTGCATGTCAGGGTACGGAAGGTACGGAAGGGGGCATATTCTGTCTTCTAGGCAGGGCAGCTCCTCGGGCTACAGAGCAGGCTGGGGGTGAGGCATGAGAGAGGTGGGACTTGATGGGAGGGTTCAAAGTCAGGCATAGAAGGGAGACTGACCAGAGTGAAACCAACTGGCAAGGCGTCCATTGCAGTAGATGGAGGCACGAGGCCAGAAAGGCCAGGGCTGGGCTGGAGCCAGGAAGTCCTTTTAGACATCTAGCCTGCTTCTCAGGACCTGCCTGGTATCATTAGGGATGCTGGGAGTTCCAACTTGGCTTTTGAAAAGCAAACACAAAAACTGGTTTTCCTTTGGGGAACCCAAGTATTAAAGGTTGAATTATGTCCCATGAAAAGATACTGAACTACCAGCCCCATTTCCCTATAAATGTGACTTATTTGGAAATTGGGTCCTGCAGATGATCAGGTTGAGATGAGGTCACTGGGTTGGGCTGTACTCCAAAATGACTGGTGTCCTTATCAAAAGGGGCGGTGAGAATGCGGACAGGCACACAAGGAGGGTGCTGTTTGAAGACGAAGGCAGAACGATGCATCTAGAACTGAGGAACACCGAGGGCTGCCAGCAAAGCCCCCGGAACTAACAGGGAGGCACGGAACCGTGTCTCACAGTGCTTACAAACACCTGACCGCCGCCCCCCCCCCCCAAGAAAAGAAGCACCTGACCCCCAGACACCCTGATCTCAGACTTCTGGCCCCTGGAGCTGTGAGGTAATACGTTTCTGTGGCTTAAGCCCCCGCAGTTTGTGATACGTTGTTATGACAGCCCTTGGCAAATGAGCACGGCATGTTTTCTAGATCCCATTTTCCCACTTCCTGAAAAACCATCCCCATTGGTGTCAGAGAATTGTATGTGTGACTGTCTGACCCTGGCAAGTCCCCCCATAGGACACAGGAGCTGCTCTCTGATCTGCAGAAAATCTGGAAAGGTACTATGGGTAGAGGTGGCCATGTGGTCTTTCTACCCCATTTCCTCCCCCACGGAGCTGTTTGGCCAGACCCTGTTGAAAGCATTGCGGGGTCGATGGCAGGCGCGGCTGCCCCGGGGGCAGGGGTGCGTGTGCTGAGTGGAGTCGGGCATCTGGGCTGCACTCCTGCGCAGCCCCACTGAGGGACTCCCCCAGCCCCTCGCCTGTCCTCTGCCCTGAGCTGGAGGCTTCATCCCTGACTGCTCACGGTCTGCTTGGTAGGACACACAGACTGAGCAGAAGCCACCTTTTTTTTTTTTTTTTTTTAATTTATTTGACAGAGAGAAACACAGTGAGAGGGAACACAAGCAGGGGGAGTAAGAGAGGGAGAAGCAGGCTTCCTGCCGAGCAGGGAGCCTGATGTGAGACTCGATCCCAGATCTCCAGGATCATGGATCATGACCTGAGCCGAAGGCAGTCGCTTAACCAACTGAGCCACCCAGGCGCCCCAGAAGCCACCTTTTGAAGCCAAGTGCCATGTTGTGAGTTTCTGTGGTATTCAGAGTCCTCGGCCGTGTGTATCCCTTGAGTGGCATGCTCATTTGTGTATTCATCCTTCTGCTAGTGCTCGTTGTCTTTGGAATGTTTGAGCCCACCGCTATATATTTCTTACATGCTCCCAGAGGGTGAAGAGCTCTCCCTGTCTTGTTCGCCTTGCACACTGGAACCCAACATTTGCCTAGGGCTTGTCTTTTGTAGCCCCAGTCAGCAGGCCTATATGGGGTATTTTATCAGTTCTCCCTCATTGGGCAGGGAGGAAAACAGGACTCCAGGGTGGAGTGATTCGCTCAGTGATATACATGCAGAGCTAGACCAGGGGTCCCCTGCACATAGTAGGTCCGTAGAAAGTGAGATAATTTGGTAGGCACCATATCAGAGTTCTGTGTTTAGTGGTGTCCCCAGTGTTCCATAGGGGCCAGTCTGGCATCCTCTGCTAAGGCAGTGAGCCATCGGGGACTGGGATAACCTCTCTGCTGCAGCCCCCGGGCTCCCAGCCCTGCTCGGGCATGCATTCCCTTCCCGTGCTGACTGATGAGCGTGGTGTGGAACGTGTGGCCTTTTACAGGCAACTCTAGGAGGGTGATGAGCTTTATAAATCTGCCTGGTGCCTAAAATTGAACGACATGCATAGTTCATTCACACGCACTTGCTCCGTTGGACTTGCATTCTCTCTCTACCATTCTGTCTCCAGCTCACGCTTGATGCCTTATGATTCTGGACGACTCTGGCCCGCAGTGGTATGTCCGGTTGTCCCAGATTCCTGACCTTTAGGCCTTGGGTTCCCCTGGGCAGCTTACTACTGGCCAAATACTGGGTCCTGGCCCCCCGTGAGGCTTCATCAAGCATTCTTCTGCTTTTCCTTGGCTGGTGAAGCACCAGGCTTGCCAAGAGTTGGGTGGAAAAGGGGATGAGAAGCCAGGGCCCCCTGGGATGGGCAAGGGCTTCTCATATGTGGCCTGGGGGCTCCTTTGGAAAGACTTGACAGAAACCTGGAGTAGTTATTGAATCCATTTAAAGGGACTGACCCAGGGCCGTGAACTTTGGGGAATGCAAACACACATCGCTATTTCCAGAGATGAGACAAGCTGCAGAGGATTCTAGTTAAAACTGGGATCTGTATTCAACTACCAGTTTAAACCCCCAGTTACCAGCTTTGACCTTAGATGAATGATTTCATTTTTCTTAATTTAATTTCTTTGTGTACTTTCAGGAAGCTCTCACGAGCGCCAGCACAGCGCACGGCACAGTGTAGGTACCCAGTAAACAGTAGCTTGACACCTCGGCCCCTCTGCCTCCCCTGAGCGACAGGAGCTGACCCGCAGACTGTGCCTGCTGTGTGCCGGGCAGCTCGGGAGGGGCTTTACAGGGGTTGGCACACGCTGTCTTCCCAGGAGCCTGGGGAAGACTGAGCACGCACTAGTTGCAAGGAACCGTCTAAAGTTCAAGGCGTGGAGCTGGGATTTTGGTGTGAGCAGTCCGGCCCCTGATCTGTGCCTTGAATCGCCGTGCCACACGGCCTTGCTTAGACCCACCTATGAGATCTTGGACAACTTCCCTGTACCTCAGTTTCTTCCTCCTTCAAGTTGGAACGATGAGGGTACCAGCTAGGACCCTTAGGAGAATCCCTTGAGCGTTTTAAAGGGCTTAGCGGGATGCCTGGCCCGTCATAAACACTCGGCCAGCGGTAGCAGTTCCCTGACGGGGAGACATGTGCGCAGGTGACCGGAACTGCAAGCTATTCGAGGCAGAGTGCCAACAAGGCATTCCGTATAGCTCTTTTATGGTGGGTGTTTAGAGTGTGGAGTTCAGCACGGGCTGATTGGGAGAGATGGGGAGGGGGTGTTCCCGGGGAGGGTGCAGTCTGGGCCATGGGAGGATCTGGGAAAGCAGGGAGTGAGGAGGCCAGGTGCCAGGAAGGTTTGGGAGGTTGGGGACTTTCGGTGTGGAGTTTGACCTGTGGGCTATGGGGAGACACTGAGGGATGGCAGGCTTGTGGGGATCACTGCAAAGTCTTCTGGCCTCTTAGTGGCTTGGCTTTTACAGATGGGAGGGACTTCTTATTCATTCGACTCCAGTTGCCCATCCCCAGTGAACAGAGCAATAGTCACAAAGGAAGGGCCCCAGCGGGCATACAGGATGCTCGCGCGGTCCTCCCATCTGCTGTCCCAAGGGGCTAGCCCTAGACCCTGGCCATATCCAAGGCCCCGAGTTTGCCGCCTTTCAGCTGCTGTTTGTGTCACCAATGCCTCTCCCACAAGGGTATTAAAAATAACCCAGTGGCTAATAGCATTTCTCAAAATAACTGCTTGCAAAGTGCGTGCTGGAGCGAATGGCTACTAAAATTAGATTCCCCGGAGTGTGTGTGTGTGTGTGTGTGTGTGTGTGTGTCTGTGTGTGTCTGAGTGTGTGTGATTTTTAGACTCCTCTCCCCCAGGGTGAGGCCCACAGTTTGTGCCCTTTTGTTCTGTGGCTCCTTCTGTCGTCACTGGGTGTCCCAGCGCCACGGCTACCAGCTCATGCCTACCATGCCCAGTTCCATCCCCCAGTCCTTGGCAAATTGGGGCACTTGCTGCCCTACATCGCCCAGTTGTGCTGCCCCAAAGAGCAGGATTTTGAAGAATCTTGAGAGGTGGGGTGGCCTTATTGTAGCAGTGGCCTCATTCTGTGGTGTGCCAGGTAATAATAGCACGCCGTGGGGGGGAACCTCGCTCAGCCTGCTGTCCACGGGGAAAACTGGGTCACGGAACAGTGAGGCAGCCCCACTCAAGGTGCCCTAGTAACTGAGGGCATGGACACAGGATTGGCCAAGCCCTCGTTCCAGGCCATGGCTCCAGAATCCTTCAGTGGTCTTCTGGGCCAGTCCTTTGGGCCACGAGGCAACTGGGTCACTCAAGCCCAATCAATTCTCTGTTCGTTCATAACATAGAAGGGAGTGTGGGGATTCTTAGAGCAAGTTACAAAAACAAAGTGACTCAGCATTGGAGGGGCAAGGGATTTTGGATGCGGGACAGACAGAACCTGAGAGCCAAAGGTTGTTTTTTCCATAGGTAATGACCTGCCTGGGAAGAGGTGGGTCCCAGTCACCCCATATTTGACATGGAGGAACATTCAGAAATTCACAAGCAAGCATTTCTTGAGCACCTGCTGTGCCCTGGCTCCGGGGTAGGCACTGGAGGTACCGTGAGAGGCACAAGGAAAAGGCAAGTTCAGGACACAGAAGCAGCGGCAGCCCAGGCGGGCCTGGCAGGCTGTGTGGCCCAAGGGGAGAACATTGGCTATACCCTCATGCCCACTGGCCTTGTACTGCCCTTAGAGACTGGGGTTCTGGAGAGGAAAGCCTGTGAGTTTTTTCCACCAGAAATGGAGGCCCAGGAAGAAGTGAATTTCCTCTTCCCTGTGGAAGCTGCATGTGGTGGAAAGTTTCTCTAGGGAAAGATCATAGGCTGTGCAGTCAGGTGGGCTCTGTGACTGTAGGCAAATTGCTTACCCTCTCTGAACCTGGTTCTTCAGCTGTTATATGTGAATCAGCATAAGACCAACATCCAGGGGCTGTTGTGGGGCTTAAAAGGCATAATCGATCCCAAGGGCCTAGTGGGGGTCCTGGCCTGCACTCGTAGAGGTCAGCGGTAGTAGTTACATCAGTATTAAACTAATACTGTGTTTGCCTGAGAAGTATCAGTAGTCACTGCTTTCAGTCAAGGTGAGGCTGTTTCATTTTTGGGTATTAGGGCATTACTGTCTGGCTAGCTATCAAAAAATTGGAGTCACTTATGGAAAACCAATGAGGCCAGTTTCTAATGCTGGCGTCAGGGTTGAGGTGGGGATACATTTTGAAGAGTTTACATGTAATCAGATCTTGCTAAGTCACATCCTGTGGTACATTGATTATGGGTGCTGAGTGTTTAAGAAGAATCTTTCCTGCAGACCCACATGTCAAGTTGGCAGGATCCTAGACACGAGGACATACCATCTTGTAACCCAGTGATGCTCGACCAGGCATGGCTTGGCTCCGCCGTGGGACATCTGGCACAACCGGGATGGGAAATAATTCTGTAGTGCACATGACCCCCACCCCGCCCCCACAACCAAGAACTGTCTGGACTCGAACAGTCAGGCTTGAGAAGCCCTGACATAATCTGCAGGTGAGGCAAATCATTAACTTTAATCATGTTATTGAGCTCTTACTGTATAATCAGTCACTTTCAAGGCACTTTGCCTTGTCATCTCCTGAGTTCTGCTTTGGGAAAACCAGGTTTTCTTATTCCAGGCTTGCTGATACAGAAGGTTTGCTAGATTTAGCAAACAAAAATAGAGGATGCCCAGTTACATTTGAATTTCAGATAAATAAGGCGTATTTTTAAAAAAAGATTTATATATTTGAGAGAGAACATGAAATAGAGAGATCATAAGCAGTGGGGAGGGGTAGAGGGAGAAGCAGACTCCTGCTGAGCAGGGAGCCAGATGTGGGACTCAATCCCAGGACCCTGGGATCATGATCTGAGCCCAAAGGCAGCCTCTTAACTGACTGAGCCATCAGGCACCCTAATAAGACATAATTTTTTTAAAATTCAAATTTATTTTATTTTTTTAGTGTTCCAAGATTCATTACCCATGCCCCACACCCAGTGCTCCATGCAATAGGTGCCCTCAGTACCCACCACCAGGCTCTCCCATCCCCCCACCCCCTCGCTCCAAGTCCCTCTGTTTTTGTGTCCAAAGTCTCTCATGTTTCGTTTCTCTCTCTGAATTACCCTACTTCCCATTTCCTTTCCTTCTCCTGCTGTCCTCTATTTTATCCCTTATGCACCACAAGTAAGTGAAACTGTGTGATACTTGACTTTCTCTACTTGGCTTATTTCACTCAGCATCATCTCTTCCAGTCCAGTCCATGTTGCTACAAAAGTTGGATATTCATCCTTTCTGATGGAGGCATAGTACTCCATTGTATATATGTACCACATCTTCTTTATCCATTCATCTGTTGAAGGGCACCTTGGCTCTTCCCACAGTTTGGCGATTGTGGCCATTGCTGCAATGAACATTGCGGTACATATGGCCCTTCTTTTCACTACTTCTGTATCTTTGGGGTAAATACCCAGTAGTGCAATTGCAGGGTCATAGGGTAGCTCTATTTTTATTTTTTTTTTAGGAATCTCCACACTGTTTCTCCAAAGTGGTTGCACCAACTTGCATTCCCACCAACAGTGTAAGAGGGTTCCCCTTTCTCCGCAGCCTCTCCAACACTTGTTGTTTCCTGTATTGTTAATTTTGGCCATTCTGACTGGTGTAAGGTGGTATCTCAGTGTGGTTTTGACTTGAATTTCCCTGATAGCTAGTGACGCTGAACATTTTTTCATGTGTCTGTTAGCCATTTGTATGTCTTCTATGGAGAAATGGGAAACATGAGAGCCATGTCTCCTGCCCAGTTTTTGATGTGTTCATCTTCTTTTTGGATGTTGAGTTTGAGTAGTTCTTTATAGATCTTGGATACCAGCCCTTTGTCTGTAGTGTCATTTGCAAATATCTTCTCCCATTCTGTGGGTTGCCTCTTTGTTTTTTTGACTGTTTCCTTTGCTGTGCAGAAGCTTTTTATTTTGATGAAGTCCCAGAAGTTCATTTTCGCTTTTGTCTCCTTTGCCTTTGGAGACGTGTCTTGAAAGAAGTTGCTGTGGCTGATGTCAAGGAGGTTACTGCCTATGTTCTCTTCCAGGAATTTGATGGATTCCTGCCTCACGTTGAGGTCTTTCATCCATTTCGAGTTTGCCTTTGTGTGTGGTATAAGAGAATGGTCTAGTTTTATTCTTCTATATGTAGCTGTCCAATTTTCCCAGCACCATTTATTGAAGAGACTGTCTTTTTTCCCCCGGATATTTTTTCCTGCTTTGTCGAAGATGATTTGACCATAGATTTGTGGGTCCATATCTGGACTCTCTACTCTGTTCCATTGGTCTATTTGTAAGATACAATTTTTTTTAATATAAGTATGTCTTCTGCAATATTTGGAATATATAAAATGTAATAAATTATTTCTTGTTTATCTGAAATTGAGACATGAAGTGGGCATCCTGTTTTTGACCTGGCAACCTCACAGTCTCTACCCACTACCCTGTGATCACACACAAGTCTTTCCTACTCTTGCATGAGGCTTCTGGCATTCCTCATAGGCTCCTGTGCCTGCAGGGTGAAGGTGGAAAGGGGCAGGTGGCCCCGAGAGTTGAGCAGGCATCCCTAGCTCCTGGCCTACAGGAGTTTGGGAGAGACTGGCCACCCATTCTGGGGTAAAGGCTCTCTAAGCCGAGGGGGCCGCTGAGCTGTCTTTTTTTTTTTTTTAATAACTGGAGAATAGTTCAGCTAAAGTGTCAGTAAGTGAGTTCTGTCCCTGGGATACCAGGTCTGGGGGGCGGCCTGGCAACTTTGCCCCTAAATCAGGAGTACAGTGTCCTTTCCATCTCACTGGTTTTCATAGAGCACTGTCACCTGCCCTAGCACCTTCTAGGACTGTGGTCTTGTCCTGCATGGTCCCTGGTCTGGGCTTGCCTCTGGGGCTGGAGAAGGGGAGAGGAGGAAGGCATGGGGAGAGGAGGAAGGCAAATAAAATAACACCTGCAGAACTGCCTCTGAGCCAGTGGGCGCAGCCATTACAAGCTCCTCTGTTTGGAAGAGAGGTGAAAAGGGGATGCTGGCTAGGCTGCTGTGCCCTCTCAGCCGCACCCTGTCCTGCCCCCTTTTGTAGCATTGCCCCTCTACTAGCCTGGACTCTGGGCTCCCAAGCAATTGAAGGGCAGATGCTGACAGCCCATGTTGGGGGTGGGGCTGCC